>JAFBJQ010000114.1:1204-32115 GCA_016785345.1 Trinectes maculatus
ATATATATATATATATATATATATATATATATATACTATGTACAGTATATATACATAGGTATTGCTGTTGCTGCATCAAGAAAGAAAGAAAGAAAGAAAGAAAGAAAGAAACAAAGAAAGAAAGAAAGAAATTCAGTACCTGGCCTCATGTTTCTGCTGTGTTAATAATTTTGGAATAAATTAATCAAAACAAAATGTATTTTGAAATGCACACAATGTAAGCACAAAATAAGATGTTACTGCTTGTGAAGCTACATTTTGCCAGAGCACCTCAGTGAGTTGACATTTTTAGTTTCTAAGCAAATTCAAACGTAATCGAATGACAACAAATGATCAGAAATTCAAACAGCTTTTTTGTGGACCATGGGGATCTAGGGACCTGTTGAATGGTTTGCCAGGTTTGTTACCAAGCTTTCCTTTGTAATTTTACATTTGCTAAAATCATCAGACTTGCTGTTATGGCATCAGGGCAAAATCATCAGTGTTCCTCGTGAAAGCATCCTCGATTACCTCAATGTTATTTGATGCATTCACATTCAGTAACGTCTGCGCAGTATGATTAACCAGGACACTTTGTAGGGTGGAGCCATAAATCATGGGCAAATGAAATCAAAACTATCCATGCATAGATACACAGTGTGAAAAGATTACACAGTGTGAAAAGACAGACAGTCTTCAAGAAATCAAAGTTGGTCCTCAAAACTGGAATATACCAGTTGTGTGAGACAACAGTGCATTAATGTTCCAAGCCACCGATCTCATGTGTCCCCCGATCACAATACAACCTTACTTGTACAGTGTTGACTTTCCCTCCTATACTGTATGTTTGAAAGGACATACTGTAGCTTGGTTTCCGAGGATTCTGGGAGGGGCTAGTTCCCTGTCTTTTTGCAACCACAACAAGAGCAGCAGCGACACACTCCTTGCCGCACTCCTGATGTATATTCAGGGAAAAACATGCATATTTGCCAGCTGTGTAATTTACTGCAGCTCTCATTTGCATATTAAAGCCTTAATTAGCTCCTCTGAGTGTGTGTGTGTGTGTGTGTGTGCGTGTGTGTGTGTGTGTGTGTGTGCGTGCGTGTGTGTGTGTTTGTGTGTGATTGAGGAACGGGTGTGTTCCTCAATGAAGGTGGGGAGTGTATTCAGTTGGACATGTAGCGTTGGCGGGTGGGGTGGGGTCAGGGGACGTTGGTGGAGGGATTGGGTGCAGCAAGGTGGAGCTCTTCAAAAAGACCTGACACATGATCTTGTGATTTCTATTCTCATCTGCACGGATCTTGACAAGCACAGGGAGTAGGGCTGTGTGTTGTGCTAACCACTGCGCCACCATATTGCCCTATCATTTTTATTATTATTATTATTATCATTATTATTATCATTATTATTGTTATTCATTCATTCATTCATTTTCTACTGTTTATCCTTTTCAGGGTTGCGGGGGGAGCTGCAGCCAATCCCAGCTGAAATCGGGTGAGAGGCAGGGTTCACCCCGGACAGGTCGCCTGCCTATCACAGGGCCAGCGTATAGAATATATACAGACAGACAACCATTCACACTCACATTCACACCTATGGACAATTTAGAGTGTGGCCAATCAACCTAACCCCCACAGTGCATGTTTTTGGGTGGTGGGAGGAAGCTGGAGTATCTGGAGAGAACCCACGCAGACACGGAGAGAACATGCAGACTCCACACAGAAAGATCCCCTGAACCGAGATTCAAACCGGGGACCTTCTTGCTGTGAGGCACGAGCGTTAACCACTGCGCCACCGTACTGCCCTATTATTATTATTATTATTATTATTATTATTATTATTATTATTATTATTATTATTGTTATTATTATTATTGTTATTATTATTATTATTATTATTATTATTATTATTATTATTATTATTATTATTATTATTATTATTATTATTATTATTATTATTATTATTATTATTATTATTATTATTATTATTATTATTATTATTATTATTATTATTATTATTATTATTATTATTATTATTATTATTATTATTATTATTATTATTATTATTATTATTATTATTATTATTATTATTATTATTATTATTATTATTATTATTATTATTATTATTATTATTATTATTATTATTATTATTATTATTATTATTATTATTATTATTATTATTATTATTATTATTATTATTATTATTATTATTATTATTATTATTATTATTATTATTATTATTATTATTATTATTATTATTATTATTATTATTATTATTATTATTATTATTATTATTATTATTATTATTATTATTATTATTATTATTATTATTATTAAGAACATGCAAACTCCACACAGAAAGATCCCCTGAACCGAGATTCAAACCGGGGACCTTCTTGTTGTGAGGCACGAGCGCTAACCACTGCACCACCGTACTGCCCTATTATTATTATTATTATTATTATTATTATTATTAATAATAATAATAATAATATTATTATTAAATTCACATTTGCAAATTAGTGACAGACAATAAATAGCAAAAAAAAAGGGTTGTAGTTCCTAGGTACATACAGAGAATGCACAAAACAACACTGGGGGAAGAGAATGCAGCCATCTCGGCTGGAGTCTGACTGGAAGTGGTTTGTTGTGAATTCACAACAATTTGCGTGAAGGGGTAAAACAGGAACAGTCTCTGGGGTCACCAACAACGTGGAATGATTGGCGCAAAAAGAAGAAATGCTTTTCATTTACTACTGATAACTGAAACTCAAATAGGATATTTAGTTTTTATAATTATTTTTTTTGATTTTAATATAAGTCACCATCTTCTCGTGAAGTTTGGATAATGATGTGAAGAAATCTTTTTCCCCACCAAGTGAGCCCAACCTATTAAAGAACAACCCAAATATAAAACTCTGAACACTCTGCAGCTTTGCTACAACACACCAGACAGAGTAATCCAATATTTCTATGTAGCCACAGAGTCATTTTATGCAGAAGAGGCTTTTCTCCATGGTCATACCCCAGTAAGTCCATATCTCCCATTCAGACATGCAAGGCACTGGCTCTACAACTTGGCATAATGACCAAAACTCTGAAGGTTCTGCAGTTGATATGGGCTTCCAATGAATAAGCCATATGTATATAAGCCCCACATAAGTGATGGTATCGTATTGCATCGCATTTCAACAGGCATGTCCTAAAGCACCACGCTCAAACAATCACCCTTCAGCTGCTGACAGCTCCCATCTGACTACCATGAAGCCCAGTGTGTGTATGTTTATCCCACTCCCTTCATCCAAAAGCCACATCCCCTTCACTTTTGAATTGCGGGCTGACTGCAGAAATTGCCCATCCACCATGTGTGCTGAATATTTAACTGTGAATATGAACTGTCTTGGCAAGATCTTGGCAACCACCCTCAAATGTGAAACCCCCACCAACACCCTCAGCTCACACAAACACCCTAACTGCATCGCTTCTTTTTGCACTCATGAATTTATCATACCACCTGTGTATGGAGACATGTCAGGAAGTGGTAAATGATCCCAGAAACCCCCAGCATGAAGGCAAAACTCTGAAGCTCTGCAGATGATAAGGTGAGCCTTCTCCAATGCAGTGCAGAGCTCAGGTGAAAAACAACAACAACAACAACAACAACAGAGGAGTTCTGAGGAGTTTGCCTGCATTCAAGACCCTTTCTCCATCCTCAGCTCTAGACATTTGCTCTTTTGTAAACCACACAGGGAACGGCAGTGTTGAACAAAGATCAAAGATCAATATAGACTTACGATAAAGGCATCTAATAGTGTCTGTCACAGAAGATGTCACAGGATGTCTAAAAAAAAAAAAAAGTTGAGGTGGTGGCGAAGAGGCTTAAAGGTCGGGCTTTGGACCAGGAGGCTTTGGACCCAGAGGTCGCTGGTTCGATTCCCAGCTCGGGTGATGCGCCACCATCCCGGACCAGGTCTAACAAGCCTCGGTACGTGAGGTTGCCGGTTTGCATCCCGGATTGGCCGGAAATCGGGAGAGGCGCCACCATCTGTCCACCACCTTGGGCCCTTGAGCTAGGCCCTTAACCCCCTGAACTTGCTCCCTCTTTCTTTCTTCTTCATATTGCACTGTGCTAATATTGACACACCTCCCCAAGCAATTTACCATTTACTCGTTCATGCACATTCAAATTGTATTTATATGTCTTATGTTATATGAATATGTTCACTATCATTCACACATTCACATGCTATATGGGATTAAGTGTCTAGCCCAAGGACACAGCCACACAGTGATAGATGAGACCTGCTTTACCTTCGAAGCTACAGCTCTTTGTCCTGAATTTGAAAAAAAAGGAAACCCTGTCCAGAGGACAAACTAAAGCCTAAAGTGTCCTATCATCTAGTCTTACATATCCCTCATCCCCTATCCTAGCAACATCCCCTCCATCCCCCATCTTGTCTGGGATACATGGAGGGGAGGTAATTGGATTTGTTGTCACCTCCACTGGCTTGCAGGCCTGGCCTGTCTGCTCAGCTTAGGGATGAAGACATCACTGTGACAGGGACCCTGAGAGAAGATCAGCTGGTGTCCTGGAAGCCACTAATAAAGTTGTGGTCATGCCATGTCCATGCCACCATGGCTAAAACCAGCTGTTACCTATGCCACCACACCTGATATGGTAAATGAAGAGAAGGCAGCCTTATTAACACAGATGCCAGACAGCCCTTTGTTCTGTTAGCAAGGTCAGAGAGACTCTCTCCAAACTCTCCTCCATGGTTGAAGGCAATGCTGGCACCAGCCATTGGTGTTCTGGCATTCTCTGTGACAGACTGTATCGCAAGGCATCTTAGTAAAGCTCTGGAAGTAGGGCAGCCAAAAACAAGATATGTCGCCCTTCTCTAGACTGCTGCTGTCATGTTACTCTTGACATTCCTTCCACACAAACATTATGTTGCTTCAAAAGGAAACAGTCCAATATTTGTACAGTTGCTCCATACGTTAAAGTAACAATTACTCCTGTCAAATATGAGCAAATGTTCATGAGTTTACCTTCCAAAAATACTAAAAACCAAAAGTAAAGGCCATTCAAAACCCTAAGAGCTGTTGGGATGCCATATAGCTCACCAAGTAGAAAGTTTGATTCGAACCCTTTGCTTGATGTCTCTCTCCCCCTTTCACACTATCTTCAAACAAAGCCCCAAGAATATCTTCAAAACCTTGTGAATTGCAATTTTTACAAGCGAAGAAAGATTGAAGTTACTTTTAAGGGAGACTGAAGGGATGTATGGAGATGGATGAAACAGTGTGTGTTGTGTGAAAGGAGCCTGGGCACAGTTGTGGGTCACCAACAAACAGCCCCTCTGAAAAGATGTCAAAGGTCATCCTCCAGGAGAAAGTGTGTCATGTGAAAGTTACTAATTTACATTATTACCAAGTCGAGATCACCATTCACGAATGAAGATGTATTTAAAAGCTTTGGAAAAGGCCAGTATGCAGAGTTTGGACACCAGTCGCACTCTCCATGGTCGCACTCTCCCCCCCCCCCCATGTTCTAGGGGGTCTCTAGATGGAGATAAAGTCTCTGCCCCTCATAAAACCTTACAAAATGCAAAATGACACATCATTATTTTGAGTCTCTTTAGTGAGAACACACATCATGACAGGTGGCTCTTTGATTACTAGGTGATCAAGATCTGCTATGACAGATGACCTAGAATGACTAAAGTGTAGGTGACCTATATTTTATGCACACATTCACACACGCGCGCACACGCACATGAACGTGCACACACACACACACATACAGAAGAAGGGGGGACTCAGTCAGAAAACAGAAGGTGACCAGTGATGAGTGGTGTTGCCTTAAACATTTCCACACTTATGGCTAAATGTTCCAGTCCACAAGATTTGAAGCTGGTGCTTTAAATGGGAAGTGTGACTTATACAACAGGCTGTAATCCAGCCACGTATAAATAGTCAATAAACTTTGCCCTTTGCCCTTTGCACTTTGAGTAAGGAGTTAAAGGAGTAAGGAGTTTGAAACACCAACCTTTATCCTGCAGAGTTCAAAATCCTTCAACATTGGTAGTTATTAGTAGGTTCGGTTGTTGTTGGCCCTGTTGTGGTTGTAATTAGCTATCCAAATTACATCCAAATTATAAACCAATAAAACATAACTGGCTGGCATTTCTCCACCACACGTCTGATGGTACAAGACTTTAACTAAATGTTATTTTGTGTTGTTATCTCATATAAATATTAGGGATGGTTGATATTGGCTTTTTTACCAATATCCGGTATACCGATATTGTCCAACTATTATATTCTGATTCCGATATCAACCGATACCAATATATGCGCCCCCCCCACCCACCCCCCATACATATACATATACATATTTAGACAATTTGAGTTAGAGGAGAAGTAGCTGAAGAGTTTGATGTATAATATGTGCTTGTTGTGTAAAAGTTGTGTCATTAAAAAAGTTAAAACCGATACCTATAATTTCCAATATTAAATTTTAATGCTAATATCAGCCAATAATATCGGACGTCTCTAATTAATATCCTTTAAAAAAATCAGATTTTGTGAATTCCTGATAGCAAATAACCAATAAACTATTGGAGCAAAATAAAAGGTGCCCATGTGAGGCAGAGCACAACAACTAGCGACATCAGCACTACAGCGTACTGCCTCAGAGCAGTTGCACGGAGGAATGTCAGGAAACCTGAAAAGAAGCAAGAACACACAGTTTGATATGTGATAATAGAGGGTGCTTCCAATGAAAGAAGCTATGAACACCATTAAGTAGCTGAACAAACAGAGGTGGCAAATAGCAGGCGCTCAATTGGGCTCCAAAGTTACAATAAGTTGTCAAAAGTTAAAGTCAAACTGAAGGAAACTAATACCAACGTCAGTTACCAGGTATTTATGTATGTATTTATCTTTTACTTTGTCCTGACGTTTAAATGATAATGTCAGCATCAGCCCTGACCTTTATTTATTTTCTTCTATCACAGTATTCGTAAATATTATTATTTAAGTGTTTTATTCCTAAATATGTTTATGTTGTAATTACCTAAAAAGTACCACAACATACAGTATACTGTAGAGAGTGCCTACATGAAGCATACATCAATGTATGTGGATTTTAAAACTGAGCCTCGCACCACACCCTGCCCTTTATACTCTAGCTATACTTTCCACAGTGACTCTGACATATACATCATCTGAGGAAATAAAACCCATTTTTTATGTGTTTTATGGACTATGTTCATTTAGTTTTTAGTGAATGTGACACAAACTGAATGCCATTTTTGGTTTTTAAATCTGAAACAAGGTGAATAATAATATTATAATAATAATATAAGAAAAGACATGCATGCTTTGAAAATAGCACTTTTATGCTCTTTATCTTAATGTGTTTAACAAGAAAAGTAAAAAAAACATGTCACTGTATTTCATACAGTGACATGATCACCCAAGTGGATTAATTCTGTTTCATTTCTGTTTTTGACCATATACATTGTCAAAACTCGAAACCCAGATGCAAAACACAAAATCATAGCTTGGTTTCTCTCTCATGACCATGAAAACGTGTTCTCTGCTGGCTCTCTTTCACACACGCACACGCACACACACACACACACGAACACGCATGCACGCACGCAAATAACTTCATAGAGCAGATATTTGGTGTACAACAGTGACATCTTCAGTTAAAAAGATGTAAGGTTGGAGACAAGGCAGAGGACAGAGACTTGGACGACGAGAAAACAACTAAAAAGCTTCCTGAAGAAGCAGCTGTGTGACGATTATAAAGAAAAAGAGATTATTTGTGACATTACCAGCAGGAGGAAGAGGCTCTGGGAAGATGCTTAGACTGCCTGCATTCAGTTGTGATTAACATTGTTCCATGTTTGTTGTAAAATAGCAAGAGATGTTCAAGCTTCCTCACAGAGAAAAAATATAGTTTGTCCATAGCAGTAACAAATATTGACTTTGTATGTGTCCTTAAATCAAATATTTACTGACTGAAATTGTAATGTTACACATTTCAAAGATTTTTGGCTAGTTATTTTGTGTATTTAGATTTTTTTACAACTTCATAATTCATTTTCTGTGTGAATATATTTAGAGGCCGTTTACTTGAATCTACTAATAGTGCTTAAGTTGTGAACATAATTTTTTTTCACTCCATTTCTGATTCCTACACTCTGTATGATTTCTGTTGTTTCATGATTTTACTGATTCAGAAATCAATGATTGTGAGAAATTATGTCACTGATGTAGCAGGGGAAAAAAAGAACACTAGTTTGGAAGAGAAGAATCTGTTTCAACCAAATACAAATTGTATGATTTGTATTTATTTGGTTACATCCTCCCCAGGTTTCTTTTCCCCCTGCAGAAAATAAAAAATACAGAAATAAAAATACATATGAAACCACAGTACATAGACAGCCATAGGTGAACAGTGTTAGAAGGAAATTTGTAGTATAAGTATAAACACAAGGACATTCACATATTGTATAGATATTGTGATACACTTTCTAAATATGAAAAAGACTGATAAAACAGGTTTGTAATCAGCAAGACTCTTATTCAGTGAGGAAACACAAGTGCTTTCTTTGGATAGGCTTAATGTTTGATGAGCTAAAATGTATCCGTGGGCCACTACATACATACATCAGCCACTTTGTCAGACTTTGACCCTCATTAGTAGTACTTTGTTTTAACCTTCCATATTTAATACTTACAAGAGTGTGGGCTCAAAGGTCTCGATGTAGATAAAGTGTCCATATCTTCTTGAAGTAATATTGTCTTTACTTAACTTACCACCAAATTTAAAGCACTTGCATTGTTTATCAGGCTCAACACAATGAAAAAATACTCACAACACTGCTCACATGATATTTGAAAATGGCATCTGAGATGTCATTTACATATATTAGCATATAAAGTAATTGGCACAGATGCCAAGAAAGCTGCCACAAACAGATTAATTGTCATCAAGTAGTCGTGGTGACATTGTTAAAAATGAGCTCCTTTTAAGGTATCAATAATGAGAGAATGTTCCAAAATAACCTTTCTCCATCACAGTTCCTCTCCTCATCGCTGATGATCTCTCCCCCTCACATACACACACACCCACCTTCGCACACACACACACACACACACGTGTGGAACAAGGACAATATGTATTGAAGCAGCATCTAAATATAGAAATATTGCAAATAGCTGTCTGTTGTCATTCAAGATGTGCCTTTGAAATCAGGTGGGGCTGCATCTGACATGTGCCTTTGTTTAACTGAGAACAAATGGAAAATTCTTGCTCACACTCACGCTCATTGTAAAAATGTGTAATGAATTTTCACAGACAGAACTAAGAATCCATCTGCTGTTGTCTTCCTTTTTTTCTTTTTTATGTACTCATTTTAATGCTCCCTGAGCCCTGGTTTAGGCTGAGGTGTGCGTGTGTGTGTGTGTGTGTGTGTGCGTGTGTGTGAGAGAGAGAGAGAGAGAGGGAGAGGGAGAGAGAGAGAGAACCTGTGCATGTTTATATTTGAAACAACACACCGTGCTTCCTTTTCTGACCACAGCTCTCTGCTTTCCAAACAGGACTTAACATTTAACACAAATGAGTTTGACCCTGTCTCAGTTGACCATCCGACATGAGCCACTCTTAATTACTGATTAATGTCAATATTGGGAAAATGTGTATATTGGTGATTAACACAGCAAATGCAAGAGGAACTGTTGTATCCGTCTGTAAATACATTTAATACATTTTTGTAACTGCTACTATCCAATGAATACATTTAGCATTTTGTAGAACAGAGAATGATCTCTGATCTTACAGTAGATACGACAATGTTAATCTTAACATGCCATGCTAACATTTTGCATAGAGTGTGTTTTAACACTGCTCATTAATGACTGTGGAAGGGTTTTGCAACCTACTGGTACTCCTTGACTATTTGGGTTGGGATGGCACCGCGGCAGAAGCTGCAAACCTACCCATGTGCTGAGTGGAAGAGGACAGTCTGAAAATGGGCCGGACACCACATGCAAATGACGAGAATGGAAAAGGAATATGAGGAACTTTAGGTTTCAATATTGGCCACAGCTGCAGGAAAGTGACCTGGCAGACCAAGTATAATGATGTATTGTATTGTACTATCTTTTGATAAACACCAAAATCAATGTAAAAAGAAATCGAAATAAATCTAGACCAGCTTTTTGATTTGATTAGTCACTTTATAAGCATTAAAATTATTCAAATTACAAAATTTCTTCTTTTTTTAAAGAAGCCATTAAAAACTCTGAGTCTTGCACTGGCTGAGTTTTTCCATCATTACCATGAGCACACACTGTTTATACTCAGCCCTACATACAACGTCAAATATTCAACAAATAACACCACATAAAATTGTTTTCAGAAAATGCAGTATTTCCTCGTAATTGAGGGAGTTTTGCTGAAAAGTACAATGAACAGCATTCTGTATATGAAGCTATGGCAAAAGCCCAGACAGACTGCTCTTTATGTGGACATCTTTGTAATTGTGACAAGCACAATTCCTGCTATCTCCAAGCTCCACCCGCTCATTTCTGTTCATCCAATCACAACTCTCCATGCTCCTGCTGAACCCCTCTCTCCAAACCTTACTTTCTAAATGCTCTCCCTCTCTGCTCAGAGTCAGCTGTCATTTAAGCACTGCAGCCTTGTGAGCTGACAAGTTTAATCGCAGTGATCCTCCTCATCCTCAGACCACAGAATCTAGAAATCCGCTCCCGCTCACCTGAAAAAAGAGGCTGTCGAATTGACCCAGACTTTCTATCTGCTTCATGCTGCCGTTCCTGCTGCTTTGAGAAGGCTTACCCCTGGCTGCACCTCTGCTTCTGTTGCTAAGCCCTGCTGCCTCCCAGTAACCTCCTGGCCACTGTGAAGTCACTGGTGGGATCAGGCAGAGTTACTGTTTCACATCTCCAGTTAATCACTCTCCTCATCCACAGTGCAGTGCCCCATCACACAGTTCAACTCTCCCCCCGAGCAGCCCACAGGCATTTCCTCATTCCCTGGCCTGTGCATGCACCTCTGCTTGGGGCCTCGACGCAGCAACCTTCCCCCATTTAAAAAAGAATTATTATTATTATACTCATAATTAATTCTGTTAGAACACATTTCTCAGTGTCTTCCTTCCCTCCCCAAAATATGATAAAAATCTGTGATCATTTTGTGGTAGCATATACATGTATGTCTGACTAGAAAATGCAGGGATATTTATTTATGGCATATAAATCACACACCTCTACAATACATGGAATACAGATAGTGGTGGAAAAGAGCAAATAATATTTGTTGTATCTAACTTTTTCTCCTATTCCTGCAGGTGAGTGAGACCTGGCTGTTAGAGCTTGTGCTTACGAGGTAAACTAACTAACTGTAAAGTAATATTAATAAATGATCTCTTATCTTAATGTCTACGGTTTGCATTCAGCTCACAATAGGTTTGCAGTTGAGCGATTTACAAAATCATCCAGGTCCAGGGACTTCGGTGTAATTATCTGTTGTTAGGTTGTGTCTGGAGAGCAGGAACCCTGTGGTGAATCTCTGGCTGTGCCAATTATCCAAAGATGGATCCGGATGTGTGCACAGCTAAAGTGTCTGACAGTGCTGTCGCAATGCAGGAATGGTTCTGCATGGGGGAAAATAGCAACATCTTTGATGCAGTGCTTCGAGTGGCCAATAGGGTGGGCGGGATTCAGCCAGGGTTCATCCGCCTGCCATTAATGTTGAGTGGTGAACTTAGCTACGGAAGGAAAAACCATTACAGAGCCTTTACAGTTAAGCACAGCTCAACATCTGAATACAACGTCCAATTAAATCTATCAAATCTGAACAATAAAATCCTCCTCATGTTTGTCATGACAAACATCAGCCAGAAAATCCAGTGTGTCTCTGCATTCAAAGCTCATGTATCACTGACCATCAGGAGGTTCAGGTTCACATCCTTCTAATAGGTTTGATAGGTTTCGTTACAAAGCATCAGACTTTGCACAGCCCTCACAGGTGGAGCGCCATGGTGAGATATACCTGTCATACCAGCATCTTCAAACTAGGTCATGTTTTTTGTTTCTTGAATTATCCATTCATTTGGTATTTTATTTTGAAAACTCACTTTTCTCATTTCAGGTCTCTTTATTTCTGACCTTCTGTGTTTACATTCTGCAAACATCTTTGGTGTCATATTGATCAATGTCTTTCTTGTAGTCAATCTTTGTTGGCTGTTCTCTACTCTAAAGAAAAGAAATCCAATAATGCAAAATGCTCAGCTCTACACTGACAATCTACGACATCAAGAGAGCTGATTGGTTGATGTGCTACTCTCCACATGCGTGTGTCTCACTCATCCCTCCCACATCCTCCTCCACTGCCACCACACCTACTGTACCTCCAACTCCTTCTGTTGGCACCGGCATCTGTGTGTGTGTGTGTGTGTGTGCGTGTGTGTGCGTGTGTGTGCGTGTGTGTGTGTGCGTGTGTGTGTGTGTGTGTGTGTGTGTGTGTGTGTGTGTGTGTGTGTGTGTGTGTGCATGTATCAGCATGGCTACTGTGTGGTGAGCTTGCCCTCTGTCATTCATGCAGAGCAGCCGTGTCCAACTGTCACTTCCTGACAGGCCAATAATCAATCTCTTTATTAACTGCTCTGCTGCAGAGCCCTGCCACAGAGGGGAGGGGGAGTACAGCTGATCTGAATGTCACCAAGAAGGAAATAGGAAAATTCAGGTTTGATCTGGTCTTTTTTGATGTTTCATGATCAAGTCTGCAAGTAATGCATATTTTTATGATTATGGTTATGATTGTTGTTGTTGGTGGTGGTTTTACATGTTATTTACATTTTGTTGAAAAGGTATCTCTCTGTTTTCTCTTCAGGTTTTAGGAATTGACAGGAAAAAAATATTCTGTTCATTCTGATATATGATGTACATATGACTGTATTTAGAGTAGAAAAATATACCATTGCAATATTTGCTTTTTATACAAAAGGGGTCTAGACAGGATAAAAAGATGAAGAGAAGGGGTAAGATATGTGGTCATGAGCTGCTGCTGTAGGTTTCTGGGATGCTGGGCTAACAGCATCTACAGGAGGTAGCGTGCTGCCTCTCTACTGCTGTGTTTCTCTTTTTTTTTTCTTATCGTGGTGGAGAGGTTTTTTTTGTGTCCCAATGACCCTAGGACAGGGGTCTCAAACTCGCAGCCCGCGGGCCAACTGCGGCCCTTGGGACGATAGTTTGTGGCCCCCGCCTTAATATGAAAGTTTAATGTTAGTGCGGCCCGCGAGTTTGACCAGACCAGCTGCGACGCGCCGCGATAGTTTCGGCGTCTGTTCTATTTTTTGCGTGGCCGCTCCGCCGCTCCCACTTCTCATGCATCGGCGTCCAATCTGAACCCGGAAGTTGCTGCTCAGCGAGGCAGACAAAGAAGCGGAAAAGACGCATCAGCTAAATACTGAAACTGAAACTGAAACTTCAACGCGAACAGTGACATCAAGTAGATTCTACTTGATGTCACTGTTCGCCAGACCTCTAGCAGTAAGAAGTAGGCAGAAAAAGCCATGTTCATAACAGTTTATGTTCAATGTTCCATTCATAATCAGAATGTTGAAGGTTACTTTGAATACAGATATTTGAATCTGAAAAATAATAATTAAATTTCTCTAGTCAGCAACTATATGTGATTTTTTTAGTCTTCTATATCTGCTGTATTATTATTGTAATTATTATCATTTTATTTATTTTACTACTAATTTTTTTTCTTATGAATTGTTAATTAATTTTTTTTTCATCTTATTTTGCGTTAAAAAAATAAATACATTTGACAACATTGGAATGTTTTTGTAAGAGCTTTTCTTGTGAAAAACCTGATGCGGCCCAGCCTCACCCAGACTCTACCTCCAGCGGCCCCCGGGTAAATTGAGTTTGAGACCCCTGCCCTAGGAGCTCTGTTGCAGGGTGCTTTATGCCCCTGGTAGGGTCAGCCAAAGCACAAAGGTCCTAGGTGGGGGACCAGACAGAATGCGGTTCTAGAAGACCCCCATGAAGAAAAACAACAAGAGATGATGTTTTCCCTCGCCCTGACATGGGTCACCGGGGCCCCCTCCTGGAGCCAGGCCTGGGGGTGGGGCTCGATGGCGGGCACCTGGTGGCCAGGCCTGCATCCATGGGGACAATGTGGGTCCCCCTTCTCATGGGCTCACCAACCATGGGAGGGGCCAAGGGGGTCAGGTGCAGTGTGAGCTGGGTGGTGGCCTTGGCGTTCTGATCCTCGGCTACAGACGTGGAATGTCACCTCTCTGACGAAGAAGGAGTTGGTGCGCGAGGTTGAGAGGTTCCGATTAGATATAGTCGGGCTCACCTCAACGCATGGCTTGGGCTCCAGAAACAGTCTCCTTGAGAGGGGCTGGTCTCTCTTTCAGTCTGGAGTTACCCCCAATAAGAGGCAATGAGCAGGTGTGGGCATACTTATTGCTTGGCGCCTGTACATTGGGGTTTACCCCGGTAGATGACAGGTTAGCCTCCCTCCGCCTTCGGGTGGGGGGACGGGTCTTGACTGTTGTTTGTGCTTACACACAAAACAGCAGCTCTGAGTACCCACCCATTTTGGAGTCCTTGGATGGTGTGCTAGAGAGCGCTCCCTCTGGAGATTCCCTTGTTCTGCTGGGGACTTCAATGTCCATGTGGGCAATGACAATGAGACTTGGAGGGGTTTGATTGGGAGGAACGCCCCCCAATTTGAACCCGAGTGGTGTTCTGTTATTGGACTTTCCGTGGCGAGCACTTGGACTGTGCTCGCCACGGATTGATCATAATGAACACCATGTTCAGACATAAGGGTGTTCATATGTGCACTTGGCACTAGGACACCACAGGCCACAGTTCGATGATCAATTTTGTGGTTGTGACGTCGGACTTGCGGCAGCATGTCCACCTGGTGGTGAGTTAGTCAGGTCAGGGATGCCGTCAAGCTGAAGAATGAGTCCTATCAGGCCTTTTTGGCCCTGTGGGACTCTGGAGGCAGCTGATAGGTACCGGGGGGGCAAGCGGAATGCGGCTTCGGTGGTTGCTGAGGCAAAAATTCGGGCGTGGGAGGAGCTCGGTGAGGCCAAGGACAGCGACGTCCAGACAGCTTTGAGGAAATTCTGGTCCACTATCCGGCGGCTCAGGGGGGGAAAGCGGTGCACTATTAACACTGGGTATGGTGCAGGAGGGCCATGGGAGTTCACCCAACCAGTTTACATGTGTTTTGTGGACTTGGAGAAGGCGTTCAACCGTGTCTGCCAGGGAGCCCTGTTGGGGGTGCTTCGGGGGTATGGGTTACTGGACTCCCGTACAAAGGCTGTTCGTTCCCTGTTCCACCGGTGCCAGCGTTAGGTCTGTATTTCCCGCAGTAAGTCGAACTCGTTTCCAGTGAGGTTTGGACTGCGCCAGGGCTGCACTTTATCACTTATTCTGTTCATAACCTTTATGGACAGAATTTCTAGGCGCAGCCTTGGTGTTGAGGTGGTGACCATTTCAGTGACCTCATGATTAGATCTCTGCTTTTTGCGGTGTGGACCTGTTGGCTTTATCGGGCTGTTATCTCCAGCTCTCACTAACACCTTGGGATTCCCCCGGATGAGCTGGACGAAGTGGCCGGGGAGAGGAAAGTCTGGACCTCTCTGCTAAGACTGCTACCCCCGCGACCTGACCTTGGATAAGTGGAAGACAGACGGACCTATTTAACCTTCTCTGAGCTACTCCTCTGGAAAGTGCCTCGTAATAATTATGCATACCCCATGCGACTCCTCTAATACCAATCTGAAGAAAATGTCCACAATCAAAGAAAATTAAAAATGTAAAAAAACTAAAGCTAGAGCTCATGCATTTCCTCTCCTCAAGCATTTTACAAACTGTGCATCAAAGGGTCAAGGTCTGCGTCAAAGTCTTCAGTAAATGTTCCTATTAAACATCAGAATGAAGAAGCTGATGACTTGACTGTTTGATGACTGTTGTTGTCAGACAGGCTGGTTTGATTTTAACACAACAACCTGTAGAACTTTAACCATATTAATTAGAGCTCTGTTATAATGGGTGTCTGATGGAGAATCACACAAGGCTTTGGTCAGAGATCAACTTGTGTTGTTTCACCAATGGGCAGCTCCTCCAGCTTCATTATGGAGACCTCAGAGATGTCTGCTGAGGCCGATGGGTCGTCTGAGAGAATGAGTCTGTACAGATCACTTTGGACATTACTCACAGAGGGGCTATCCCAGTGTCCACAACGTTTTATAATACCAAATGTATTATAAAATGTTGTGGTTTAAATGACCTATCTCTCTGCATGGTATCTTTTGGTGTCTAGTTAACGTGTCAAACAACAACCCCTCAGATTAACTAAATTATTCAAACCTTGATAACAGAGGCAGGGCAGAGCTCCCTAATGAAACACATTTCACAGCTGCTGTCCGACTGATGTTTCTTCCCACTGGGCCACTCACCACATTCCAGAAAGCAATTTTACAAATCTCCTTCAAAATTGAGTCACCCTAAGAAATCAACCCCAAAGAGTGGAAATATGACCAAGTCCAAAGTCCAGTTTTTCTCACAATGTTTTTTTCTTGATGAGCATTAGAAAGAAAAAGAAAGGGAAAGAAAGAGAGTAGAGTGTCCAACAGACTACAAAAGGTTTTTACTGGACTAAAAAGCTCTAGCATAGACGATCAGTCTATGCTGGAGTCAGAAAAAACATAATTCGAAAAACAACTTGATGCTCACATATAATCACAGTTTCTGGTGAGTCAAGCTTTGTAGACCTGTAAAATGAATCTGTCACAGACTGTAAAAGATTTTCTTTATGATATTAAATACGATGATTTGTTTTTCTTTTTTTGACTTTTAAATGCGGTGTACTGGAGGTCAATCTGTTATTGTGTTTACAGACCCCATAAGAACCAAATCTGTCTTTTATCACAAGGTGTGTGTGGCAAATGTGTTTTCAAAAACATTGTTTTTGTCTAAGTGTCTAAGTCAGCAACCTTAGAATTTGGACAGCCAGTTGTGTAGCACAAATTATTACTTTATAGTCTACATTGGTATGAATGTGTACACATTACCCCTACGCACAGACACACACAGAGCACTGCTGACAGATCCAGTGACTGACAGATGAGATCAGACAAGTGGCTTTAGCAGGGGAGACTACTGCTTTCCTCCATGGGATCTGTAGTTTACCATACACTGCTACACACACCACCCTAACACACACACACATACACTTAGAGAGAGAGTGGCAGGCTGACAGTAGCATGTGGACAACAACATGACTCAACATCCCAATCTCCAGTCTCTTCCAGCCTATGCAGCCCCAGGACTGGTTTCAGGCCCAAACCTGGGTCCAATCATCGGTCCTGGCACTCACCTTCCTTGAAGCTGTGATGATCTGAATCTAATCCAGTCCTAGTGGCAGAGGCAGAGGAGGCAGATGTCTGGGCAGTGAGAGGAGGGCAGAGTCCATGACAGGACTGAGGGTACTTTATCAAAGTTAGGAATCCGTACATACGCTCAAGTTTCTTTCTCTCTGTCTCACACACACACACAGAGAGAGAGAGAGAGAGAGAGAGAGAGCAGGACAGGCAGGTAAACAAAACAGACATGACTCTGGACCAAAAAAAGTCCTCAGTGGATGTGGTTGGTATGACAGGTGTAGACTGATGAACATGGACAAAGGCAAATGGGAGTTAGCAGTGCAGAGAACTGGGTGACAGAGATCTGGCGGAGTCTGATGAAATGAATAAAGACTTACGTTCTGCTGCACATTGGTTGAATTGACTGGGAAATGAACGGCAGGTGTGCAGAGGAGGAACAAAGACAAAGAACCAATATCAGAGCAACAACAAGAAAGCGGAGGGCAAAGGGAGCAGATCCTGACACCATAATCATAAACATATAAGGGAAAATGCTACATGAAGTGAACAGCTTAGGCACAATGTTTCCCTAAGCTACAGTTACACATCTATAATTATCAGGGATCACCAATGTGGTGTTAGTATTCAGTATTTTGGGCTCAATCATCACTAAACACATTGCAACATTAACCAACGTATGGAGCAAACAAAATATAGAATATACGCCTGATCTTGTAATGTAATAGTTCTTAATCAACAGTATTTATGGATATTAATGGTGGTTGTACAGGGCAGCACGGTGGCGTAGTGATTAGCGCTTGTGCCTCACAGCAAGAAGGTCCCTGGCTTGAATCTTGGTTTGTGGGGTCTTTCTGTGTGGTGTTTGCATGTTCTCTCCGTGTCTGGGTTCTCTCCGGGTACTCCAGCTTCCTCCGCACTATGGGGGGGTTGATTGGCCACTCTAAATGTCCATAGGTGTGAATGTGAATGGTTGTTTGTCTGTACATATATGTTGGCCATGTGATAGGCTGGGGACCTGTCCTGGGTGTACCCTGCCTCTCACCTGAAGTCAGCTGGGATTGGCTCCAGCTCCCCCCGTGACCCAGAGAACGTGGTAGAATATGGATGGATGGAATGGTGGTTCTACAGCCAGATACTGCCATACTGATCTGTAAGACTGTTTTAGTATGAGTCTAAAGATGGGCAGCAATATGTTTTTATGGACTTCATCCTTTTTTTCTAACTAACTTACGCCATCTATAGTGATGTTGTGTCTGTCTTGTTACGAGTGGTCTTGCAATGTCCCCACATTCTTTTTCACTTTTTCTGATAACAGCTATCAGTGTTGTCAGTGTTGACTTTTTTGATATCCTGTTACAGTCGTCCCCATGTGTGTTCCTCTGGGGATGACTGGATGAAGTTTTCCAGAACACAGACTCTACAGAATAGTGGAGTGCTGTTGTAATCACTCATCACAGTCAGACTTTATGACTGAGCAATTAGGCACGGGCAGTTGTGCACTTCACTCATGAACAACGCTACCAACAGTCTCCCACAAACATCCCCCAATTTCATCAAGCTCTAATACACAGAGACACACTCTGTAGCCCTAAAACCAGAGCATCCATCTCTCGCACACATGCACATCCTTCTGTTGCTGGGCTGCTGGAGGTTTTTCCACTGCTTTGATGAGATTCTGGCTGACTCTCAGCCTCCCTGCTGAATGTGTGGCTGCCTCTCTCCCCCTCATCATCATCATCTTTTCCCTCTTGTCAACACAATCCCTTCATCCATCCGTCCTGAGGCCTGGGCCAGGCGGGGGCTGATCCGCCCCTCACAGCGTCCTGTGGGTGCTCCCTGCATCTCCTAGGGTCTCGCTGCCAGCGCGCACAAACATTTGCCTTTGGACGTCAGTGAAGACCTTGTATTTAATACATGAGTTCTGTAAACTCAGCTCAGTCTGTTTAACTCGCACAAAATGTAATGTTATAAAATCTAATCTTAACACTGATGCAGGGCTTTTGTTTGGGATAAGGGAGCTAACATGTTTGAACAGACTACAAGCTCCATCAGTACAGTACCATACTGTATATCGAGTGTTGGATAGGTTAACCCAGTGGTTCCCAAAGTGGGGGGCCTGCCCCCTCGGTGCCGTTGCAGGGGGGCGTGGTTTCATTTTTGCACAACAAACCTTTAGATTTTTTTTACCTCTCAGGCAGTTCATGAGGTTTGTATTATAGTTTATGAGGTTAGTATTAATTAAGTATGTGTATCTGTGCCAGGTTTGGGGTTGTTCTTATTAACCAAAGGGGCCCAGCAGAGAAAGTTTGGGAACCACTGGGTGCTGGTTCCCAAACTTCCCAAAAAATCTCCATTATGCCTGCTCATCTGTACTGTGCTGTGCTTCCAAGGACTGTAAATGTCACAGATTCTGACCACACACAGTGCAACTGCATTTTAAGCTCTGTAGCGCACCATGGGATAATGTGCTATGTGAGTCATGGTGTTTTAGATTTTCTTACATGGTTCATACTTTGTACAACTGATCGAGTCAGAGGAGATGATGTTGTTTTTTTGTTTTGGGTTTTTTTTTTTTTTTTGGTTCCCTGTGAAACTCTGGCAAAGCCAAATATGAACTGCAGGCTCTAACTTCATCTTCCTGCAACAACCCAAAAACGAGACATGTGTTATGTTGCCAGACTCTTAGAAAACACCCAGAATAACACTTTGAACCTTTTAATAGTGAGAGAAAAAAAGCAGAGTGTGTAGATTTCATGGATTGATGCATTTGCGCATGAGATTATATTTTATACACTGCCACCCTGTCACAGCTGCTGGCGGAAGCAATCTTCTGGACCAGTGCCAGGCATTTTGTTGGTACCATTCATTCACACATCCACATTTATAAACATATGGCCAGGGGGTTGGTCCAGAATCCAGGATTTCACTTTAATTTCCCACAAAGGAAATGCTACAAATACAGTAATGACTTTATCAGTTGTAGATTGATGCAAATTAGTATCATTTGTTTTAGTAAAGGAGATCAGATTTGTTTTGTGGTAATTTGATGGAGTGCAAATTTATTACAGAAACCCTTTATTGTGGTGGAGGGATTTTGGGTGCCCCTCTTCACCCGGGAGCTGTTGTCTCAGGGCAATAACCCTGGTTGGGCCTCACATGGTGGTTTTGAGAAAGGGCTTTGAGCCACTCAGCTCCCCAACTCTGCAACTCACTGCCCCCAGATATCAGAAACCTGGATTCTCTCCCCCATTTCAAATCCAGACTCAAGACAACAGCTTGATTGCATTTTCCTGTCCTGCACTGCTTCATTCTTATGTATTTGTTGTTGTTTTTTTACATTCCTGCTTTTTTATTGTTAGGTGTCTTTGTTAAATACAGTGTTATCTATCTATCTATCTATCTATCTATCTATCTATCTATCTGTCTGTCTGTCTGTCTGTCTGTCTGTCTGTCTGTCTGTCTGTCTGTCTATTATATTTTTTATTACTTCTGTTACTTACTACTCTTTTGTGGATTCTCCATACAGATTTGCTTATTTGCTTATGGATTGGCTTATGGATTCTTCATAAGCAAATCACTGCTGCTGTCTTGACACCTGCCTCAGCTCCGTGCAGCCATTTTGATGAATTCACATCAAAAGAGGTGAGGTGTCTTGTGGTTGAGTCTGCCTTCCTCCACGCTTAATCAATGAAAACATTTTTGTGGGCCTCTGGAGAGAGAGTACAGCCGAAGATAAATATTGGCGGAAAAGAAGAACGTGTCATCCACCCCGATTGAGGGGAACATAATGACATTCAGAAAGAGACCCCCTGCTGAGACAAGAGGCAAACTGTTTCTTAGCAACAAAACACATTTTCGCTCTCAGCACAGGGCTGGTAGGATGGGGCAGAGTTGGTGGTGGCATTTTAGGAGTTACCACACCTTAAACTAGCAATGTGAAGCATGTTAGTCTGTCCTGTCCATTTGTCTATGGCGTTATGGTTTCAATTCTATAGGCTTGTATCTATGTCCGTCACCCCGGTTATGGTGTGTGTATGTGTGCTGGGGATCAAAACTAAACTGCACTAGTGAGAGTGGTCGTTAATGCAAATACTGCCACACAGTAATAGCAACTGGAAACACAACAAGACATGCACAGATAAACACTGAACACATGTTCATCACTATTCTTATGGTAAGGGCAGCAGGAACGATCAGAAGGTGTCCCTCAACCTTCCTCAGCTGATCTGTCCACAGACAGTGTCCCTGAAAGCTCACTATTATTATGATTGTTCCCATCTGAACACCCTACAAACACTGTCCCATATTTCTCCTGCAAACACCATGCATGTATACAAACCCACATACAGATTCACCAGCTCTTTTAAATGTCAGCTGAAATGTATTTTAATTTTGTTGCACGTATCGCTGCATCAGCACATTGCCACATTGATGCTTGTTTAATTTGTGATTGTTTTAAATTCATTGTCATTGTCAAAATATTTCTTGGCTTTGTCATAACGTGTCTTTTTCAAATTACATCGAGATGTCGCTCTCCATGGAAAACACATTATCACATTACCCAGCATTCTCCTCTAGCGAACAGCATTTTTCACCCTATGTATGCAGAGTGCTTATTATGAAACTGACTCAAATCTGACTTCGGAGTGAAAATAACCTACAGAAAACGAACCCCCTAAACATTTGTTAAATGGTTTTCATTTGACTTCTGTTCATAATGTCCTTCATAAATTCTACACTAAAAAAAACTGTATAAAAATGTATAAGCATAATCAACCATAGACTTACAGCACATAAATGCATGGATGGATGGAGTTCCAAACAGTATCACTTTATGTGAAAGGATATGAGTACATGATATAAGACTGACACCTAGTGGCACAATACTGGTAGTAAACACATGGCATTGCATGTGCGGCCTGCTCCAACTCTTGAAATTGGGCAAATATGTTAGTGGAGTCAAGGGTTACGGTCAGTGGTGACCTGCACATCTGAGGTGTCTTTCTTTTTTTTAATATTTTTGCTGTTAAGGGAGTGGTGGCGAAGGTGACTTGAGCGTTGAGCTTGAGATCAAGAGGGTCAAGAGGTCAACGGTTCAAACCCCATTCAGCACCACTCTGGGCCCTTGAGTAATGCTCTTATCTGTGTGATGGGTTAAAAGTAGAGACCAAATTTTGTTGTAAAGTATACTGTGACAATGACAAATAAAGCTTACTTCTTTTTCTCTT
Organism: Trinectes maculatus; assembly: GCA_016785345.1. NCBI lineage: Eukaryota > Metazoa > Chordata > Actinopteri > Pleuronectiformes > Achiridae > Trinectes > Trinectes maculatus. Next base: position 23,876 of record JAFBJQ010000114.1, read on the forward strand.
CTTTCTTTTTTTAAAAACTTTTTTTAATTATTGTGACAAATTTCCAATTTGTTTATTTTCTACCTGCACTCCCTGCTTTCATATACAAAATACTATTTGTATTACACCTTCCCACCCAGTCATGTGTAAAAAGACTTATTCATATTCACGGGTTCAAAGTGAAATGTATTAGCAAAATCGTTGGACTCTTCAATATGTAGCGTATAAAAGCACTGTATTATGGTACGCACCAAAACCTCTCAGGAGTCTCTCCATGTTGTCTTTGTCCAGGACTTCAAGACTGTGCTGTCAAATAGCCGCAGCTTGCATCACATTGCTTCCCAAACAAACTTATCTTATTTCCCTGTCTGGTGATTAGTTGTGACAGTAAACCAAATGATTTCACTCTACATACTCAATTACCACACTTTAAAGTTATGCGTGGCAACATGAGACAGGCACACAAATTAGCTGCCAATTGTTTGCCAAAACATGTTACTGTTAACGGTTACGCAAGTCACTGGCAAGCAATTATGACCTGAGCATGTCTGCTTCGTACTTCTGTTCATTTTACAAATTCACTTCCTAATTAGTTTTTGGCTTCATCCATACTTTAATTTGTGTTTTAGGGTGCCTTTAAATAGATGGCCAGGGTGTAAATACAACAGGGGAGGGGACTTTGGCCACTTGCAAATCAGACCTAAACACAAATCTCAGCATGAAGCAAGAGAAACTTGGCATGCGATGGCTGAAACACTGTGACATGAAAAAAGAAAAGACAGTGAGCATTTCCACTAATACAAAGGCTGCCTGTAATTAACTCCATCTTAAATAGCCCTAGGAGCACAGGAATATGAGGAGGGAATAAAAGATTTCATTATGTTATTTTTCATCATGTGTAAGTGAAACCTCAACGAATAATGTCCACCTTCAGTAGTCAGAGTGTTCTTCTTTTAAACAGGTACTCCGCCTGGAACGAGAGAGAGACAGACCAAAAGCTTACATCATACCTCATATCAAAGTCTAACCAGGTATTCTTCTTAGCATTTGGTCAGAACCTGTGGTGAGTTTAATACCAGGAAGTCTAGAGGGTCTTGTGGTTGTGCCATGCAGCACTCAATCAGACCTTGGGTCAGAGTGAGCATGACATGCTCCACCAGGTAGTTCTTCAAAGGGGCTGAATGGGCCTCCAACAACTCATACTCCTCCTGCTTCACCTGCTCCAGACTCCTAGTCTGACACATACACAGCACATTTAATGCCATGGCAAATTCAACACTTTGATGTATTACTAACTACAGGAGGTCCTCGAGATACGACGTTTTCGTGGTTACGACACATCTCCCATGAACTTCCTTGTTTCGGCTTAAGCGGTTTGCCCCCCGTAAATACGTACAGACTTCACGCGGGAACTAGTTGGTACCGGCTCTCCAACACCTCCACAGCTAGGCTACTCTGCGTTGTGTTTACTTATGTGAAATGGCCGGCCGGCGGGGGGGGGGTGCAGCGGCAGCCGGTAAGGAGATGCACACGGACACAGATGCGTTCGGGATCGTGGCGATACCGTAGGTTTATTCACAACACAGGGTCTACACGGTTGATATCAGAAATCTAAAGGAAATTCTCATTACACTCGTGATGTCAACCCCTACAGTGACAAAAGGCAATTCACCACAGTAAACTCTTATTTTAGCGTGGTGTTATAGCGACATCTAGTGGCACAACTGAGTATCTACCCTACATATGAATGTATGTTCCGACTTACGTCGAAATTCGGTTACGAGAAATTTTCAGGAACGGATCTCCGTCGTAACTTGAGGACCCCCTGTATAGGAATAACACTGTTAACTCTGGTGCTTGTTGATGCTCATCTGACCCACTATTGGGTCAGCAAGCCAACCTGAAGTGCTGGTTTATTTAATGAATGCACCGATGTCTCAAAGCCACTACAGCCTGTCTACATCCAAAGCAGCAGCTCTCCTCTCAGCACTTACCCACTCCTCCCACCACGCAGCCCTCTGTCTGGCCTCCTCCGCCCTCTTCTGCTGCTCCTGTGCCCTCTGCAGGGACTTCTTCTCCTCAGCCTTCTTCTTCTCCTCCTCCACCTGGATGCTAGGACCATAGTTTCTGGGCCTACCCACAGTGTCACAGATAATCTGCATGAGCTGCTGGCAGTCAGGTTGCTCACTGCTGGTAATCTCTGAAAAGGACGACAAGGAACAGAGTAAGGTCTGGTGATATGATGACAACAGCAAAGACAGGTCGTATCGTTGGCACATACAAAGCCACATTAAACACAATTACAAAAGTTATTTAAAAAAAAGTAAAGGGAGTAAAAAAGGAACAATGCTCAGATCCATAGATTACAAGAGTCTATAACTGCAGCACAAAACAATAAACATACATGTTTGTGTGTTGCATTCAGAACTGTAGAAGAAGAAAAAAGTTTTTATTGTTAGAACAAACATAAACATGAAAGGTTAGAATGTTGGTGTGGCACGATGAGAAATACAGTGATCATTTAATGGCTATAAAAATGTACTCAATGAAGTCTACTCATACTGCAAAGTTAACAGTTTGAATTGGTGGTGGTGTGAGTGAGAACAGGCCTGAAGAAATGTGTCTTTCATGGAAAACCTGTTGGTGGTCAAAAAGACAGTTTAACCTGACACGTTGCTGTGGTTTCCATTTACCAGTCACCTGGAGTTACTCATATCTTATTCAGGGCCAAAGAGTGGCTCCTTCATATTCACTGATTTCTGCACAACCACAAAACAGGAGGTAAGCATGCTTTATCGATTGATTACCTTGGTACAGAGGGGGAATCTCTCTTTCGTCAAAGTAGTTAACAACAGTCTTCTCCTCCTTGCGGTTCTCTCTGTATTTTGCCAGGTGTTGCAAGAAGTGCTCCAGGTCGTACCGGTGCTTCTCAGGCATGGTCATCACTCGATCCTTCAGGAAATCATCTGATGCTTCCAGGTACACCACAAACTCTAAGATGCCACAAAGAAACACGGGCTGTTTTCCAAACACTACTGGATATGGATTTTCCTGTAATTTGTCTTTTTTTACATGATTCTAGGTTATGAGTGCCACAAGATCTATAAGCATGGAATCCTGTGGGAAAACAAGAATATTGTCTTTGTCCATGTAAAATAACAGTATTGACAGCACACTACAGAGACCTGGCGTCTTCTTCTTCAAAGATATCTGGAATGTTCCATCTTCTGATTCACGTTCTTCAGCTAACAAAGAAAGGAAATATAGAGATATGCATGTATTTGCAGTGTATTTCCATTTTGTACAGAGCGGTTCTGAAACTAGAACGGTAAACTCTTTGTGTCAGTGTCTCACCACTAAAGAGCTCTTTAGCTTGTTCATATGTCTCAGGAAGGCCATCCAAAACAAAACCCTGATTTCTGCATGGGTTCGACATCATCTTATCCTTCACCACCTTCACCAACAATTGGTCATCCAGATGACCTGACAGAAAAAAACACAGATAAGAAAAACAGCAAAATAATAATAAAATGACAAAACTTTTAAAAGTCACATTTCTTTTGGCTGGGCCATACAACAATGACAACAATCATGACTTACATACAAGTTTGTTATGCACTGGTATTAGATTGACGTGTGGTATCTGCCAATGTGCAAAGTGAAGCTTTCAGAAATAGTATGAGAAGGAAACATTTCAATGGAAACATCTCTAAAAAATCACATCAATATTGTGCGTCAGTAAATCTTTGTTGTTCATGCAAATACTTATAATACTGATTTCAGACAGGAGACAAAGACAACAAGTTTCAGTTCTTTATTTTCAAATTTCTACCACAAGCTTTGGTGCCATATCAAATGAACAGACAGTAGTCCACGCCATAATAAAAGTGCTGGAGCTCACTCTGCCTCTCTCTCTCTATCTATCTATCTATCTGTCTGTCTGTCTGTCTGTCTGTCTACACACACACACACACACACACACACATTTACATACATGTAGCGTCCATTTAATCTGTCCATCCTGGGAAAAGGGACACAGTTTTCCCTGACAGCAGATTTCATTCCTATTTAGGCTCAAGACACATCTTTTTGTTTGTCAGCACATAAACGCTATATACAGGGGGTCCTCGAGTTACGACGGTCGCGAGTTACGTCGTTTTCGTGGTTATGACACATCTCCCTTGAACTTCCTTGTTTCGGCTTAAGCGGTTTGCTCCGTAAATACGTACAGACTTCGCACGGGAACTAGTTGGTGAGCGCTCTCTCTGTCTCTCAGCGCGCCTGCCGGCTCTCCAGCACTGCCACAGCACAGCTAGGCTACTCTGCCTTGTGTTTACTTGTGTGAAATGGCCGGCTGGCGGGGGGTGCAGCGGCAGCCGGTAAGGAGATGCACACGGACACAGATGCGTTCGGGATCGTGGCAATACCGTAGGTTTATTCACAACACAGGGTCTACAAGGTTGATATCAGAAATCTAAAGGAAATGCTCATTACACTCGCGATGTCAACCCCTACGGTGACAAAAGGCAATTCACCACAGCAAACTCTTATTGTAGGGTGGTGTTATAGCGACATCTAGTGGCACAACTTTGTAACTACCTTACCTATGAATGTATGTTCTGACTTACGTCGAAATTCGGTTACGACACATTTTCAGGAACGGATCTCCGTCGTAACTCGAGGACCCCCTGTAGTCATATTCATTCTGATAAGTTATTTTTCTGTCATTATGACAATCTCATAACACCCGAGTTTTTATTTGACTAAAAAGGCGTGGGTCTTTTCAGTTTGATCAGACATGAAGACTGAGCACTACATTCCCATGCAGACCTCACTGCTTAGAACCAAGAGTTTGAACGTTTTGTAGGCCTTTTTTGTTATGGTTCTATTTGATTTGATCTCTTTGTTTACATGGTTTTGTTTTCATTTGTTTTCTTTTCCTGTTCTCTCCCCTCCCTTTCTGTTTCAGTGTGTGTGTGTGTGTGTGTGTGTGTGTCTGTGTGTGTGTGTGTGTGTGTGTGTGTGTGTGTGTGTGTGTGTGTGTGTGTGTGTGTGTGTGTGTGTGTGCGTGTGTGTGTGTGTGTGCGTGTGTGAGACAGGAGTCGTGGCTGGCACCTGATTCTCATTCACTCATCAGGCGCTCCATAAATAGACCGGTCATCTCTCCACTCCTCTGCCGGCTGATTCTGTATTGCATTGTACCTCTGAGCCATATGTTTTTGTCTTTTTGGAATTTCTATTCATTGCATCCTCTTTTCCTCCTCAGAACTCCGGCCTCGTCTGTGCTACGGCTGAGCTTAGCCTACTGCCGGCTGTCCTGTGCGATCTACTTTTGGCCTGCCACTACAATCGAATCTGTCTCTGCTTTGCGGTCGCGACTGACAAATCAGCACCTTTTCCTTCATAAGCAAATCAAAACTTCCTTTATGGTACACACCTCCATTCTGCACAGTACTGTCCTTCAGTCTATTGAGCTGCATCTGGACCTCTGCTGCTGAATCGTTAATCACTGCGTCTATGTCAGAATTCTTCACAGCATTTTCCTAGATGGGAAATGCAAGTTAGTAAGAACATTTGTAAAGAAAGATTTCCAGTTGTGTTAATACTTATACAATAACAATTGATGAAGTGTAATGTTAGAGCTCACTAATTGAATCATGGTTTCAGAAATGGCCTCCTTCAGTGTGATGTGGTGGAGCTTGTAGTGCTTGCAGATCAGGTTTGACAGAGTACTTTTCCCCACTGCAGGAGGACCCACTACGCACAGTTTGATGGGCTGTATAATTAAGAAATAGCAATATTATTCTTCTGAAAAATCTAACTTTAATTTAGATCTTCCTCTATGATATAAACAATTCAAATCCGTGTCAACCACAATGGTATTGTTTGGACAGTGTGTTTGTGCCTTACCAGCAGTCCTCGGGTATGCCGGTACTCCTCCACAACCAACTCGATGTTATCCACCAAACCAGACTCACACCACCAGTTGATAGAGAACAGTTTTTTGATGTAGACACCCTCCATGCGAAGGTTGACTAGCAAAGAATCAATTTCCATCATCTATCAAAAAGCACATGTCAACAAATCTAAAAGGCAGTCTCTTTCTTTGTCTGTTTGCTTTTTAACTATCCATCCATCCGTCCATCCATCCATCCATCCATCCATCCATCCATCGTCCATCCATCCATCCATCTAGCATTACAAAGCATTACAGCTGACCTACATCAAACAGATATACCATACACTTAAATCCTGTGAAAGGAAAACCTCTTCAAATGTTTTTTTCTTGATTTTTCCGGGTCCAAGTACAGAAGCAATTGTCTGGTGGAGGAAGAGATGTCAGGCTTTATAACATTTTCACAACATTCATTAAGTGTATTTCTGTCAAAGCACTTCATCTGATAAGTAGCGAGGCATACCTTCACAATGTCTTCCATGGTATTTTTGGAAGAGTCGACAGCTAGCAGGTAATAAGGCTTGGGCCGATGTTTAATCACGTGCTGAATTACACTGAAGGCACAAAAACAAATTACACTGTTTTCCAGGTCGTTCATTTGTCTCCATTTGAAGTTGACATAGATGCAAAGCTGCGACTGTGCAAACTATAATCACACAACACTAAATGTTAAACTATAAACAAAAGAAAACATGCACGTGTGCCAGTGTGGAAGAGTGTTCATCACACCTTGCCAGGTCATTGATGTGGATCATAGGAACAATGTTTTTGCCATCTCCAAAGACAGGGATTTCATGCTCTCGTCCCAGCCATGATGTCTAATAACACAGATTTCAGTTTGCTTTGTTACACATGAAGAAAAGTGATGGAGTCTATGTGTGACGATCCTGCCCTCTTCTGGTCGTCTCTTGTGTATTTTTCTTTGCAGGCTCCACTCTAGGTCCAGGATTATATAGCTGGCTCCTCATTCACATTGTCTCTCTCTCTCTCTCTCTCTCTCTCTCTCTCTCTGACTCTCTCTCTTACCACCTGCTGCCTGTTTGATTTGTATTTTCTTTGTGTTACAATCACCAGACCTCATCTACAAACAACACTGCATACACTATTGACTTTACAGATGGCAGACATCTTAATTATGTTGTGTTGAGCTACTTATAAATAAAATCAAATTTTCAGTTTAAAGCTACTTGTAAAGTGTGTGATCTCCATTTGTCTTGCTCTCTGTGCCAGGGCGGTGACACTATGGATAGAGATTTTTGTCCATCTAACAGGTTTCCAGAGCTGGATGTCTCCACAACTACTGCCACAGACCGACTACTATATGATTCCTTCAGATCCTCAGACAGTTTAGTTGTTATTGCTAGATTCAAATTTGAACTTGAACAAATGGTTTTTTCAGGAGATTCAGAGAATATGAAAGAATTTTCACATTTACACTTCACAATTACACTTTTAATGTATTGTAAAACAGTGAATATTAATTAACACACCAGTGAAAGGGAATAACATGACATAACATTAATTATACTAAATGCAATTTGCAATTCAGATTTGATTTTTACTGCAAAGGGAGTTGAACTTGGTTTCGTTGGTTAAAGGAAGGATCTCATTAAAAGCCAAAACAACAATATGCATCCATTTTTGAATCTTACCTTGAAAAAAAGGTGAAAGACCTGCTCTCCCATCCCGTACTGAAGTCCTGATGCCACCACATATGTCGTGAACAATGCTCTGTCCTAAAAGTAACAACAGTGTCACAGGGTGATACTGTATGTCTTAACTATAACAACTTAGGACTTTGAAACTCACAGTTTTTCCCATTTTGACCACCTTCCTCTCAAGGTCAACATGTTGCCTGAAGTTGGGATGTGCTCTTCGTCTCCAGAAAATCTCATCAGTGAACGGAAGCTCCAGATCATTCTATTAAACAACAACAGGGATGCTAAATGAATAAACGTGTAACAAAATCAATCTGTGCTATTTGAGAAACACTAGTCTCTTTTATTTTAAACATGTACGAAACGTATAATACATTTTACACTGAAGTGTAGAAACTCAGGTACTGTATGTATCTAAGCCAAAGCACCTGGGCCCACTTACAGGATCAACTGGCTTGCTGCATGCCCAGGTCATCACTGTGGAGATGAGAATGAACATCTTTGGTCCAGAAAAAGTTCTTATTTTGTTGTGAAGAGCTGCAAGAATGACAAGAAATGTGTTAAATGTATCCAGTTGTCATGTCTTGTGTCTGTTTTGGTATTATTTCCTGTTTTATTTTGAAACCCTACCCTCCTCATGTTAGGTC
>JAFBJQ010000114.1:32233-164124 GCA_016785345.1 Trinectes maculatus
TCTCTGCTCCTGGGTCCTCTCTTTATATCGGCCTGACACCAGTCTAACTGACTTTGCCTACTATGACATGGACTAGCCTAATGGAATATTGTAGAGGAAAAAAAAAACACATAGTGGATTTTATTGTATTATTTTGGATTTTTTTTTGCTCTTGTTAACATAAGCCAGTCACCACCTGTATCTCTGTGGTGCTGGCATGAAAAAGAAAAGATACAAATGTGTTTTCTTCCCCCATGAACCCATAGTTTACGGATACTGGATTAGAGAGAAATATATACACTCAAAGAGACGTACACACATGTGTGGTCTATATGTACACAAATATACAAAAACATTAAGATGCCACTTAACAAATGACAGCCACCCTAAAATATCTGCTTGCCACCATATGTATGAATCTGTAGAATCAGTAACCACTGTAAAGCACTCTCACACACAGGAAAACAAACGGTCTCAGTGAATCACTGCAGGATTATATATTATTATCATATATTCATCTGAGAGAGAGAGAGAGAGAGAGAGAGAGAGCTGTGCTTACCTGACACAGCCCATAGGGCCGTGTCCAGCTGATCAGTGTGCTGGCTGATGTTGAAAACTATAACATCACACTGCATTAGTTTTGTTAGGAGCTGGTCCCTGGTCAGATCCTGGCATAGACACAAGCAAAGATCTGGCATCAGGCTTTGACTTGACATGAAACTCTGATCCACGTTCCCTGGATGAGGTACACACCACATACTCCTCCAGCACGTGCGCTCTGGCCTCTTCAGACTGACGGGAAACACTTCCAACGATCTGAAATGCCTCGGAAACCATCCTCTCCGCCTCAACAGCGCCACCATCGGGCTCAACAGGTTCTCCGACACCGCGTTCGAACAGAAACTGCAAATACGTTGTCACACACAAAATCCTGTAACTAACACAAGCTGCGGTTCACCAGACTGCCACGTTTTAACCATCACGTTTACCTTAGCAATATATTTGGATGAGTACGAGTCTGTGTTGTTAATAAAAACTCGTCTGACTGGTTGCTTGACTTTCTCCTTCTTCGGCTCCACCATTTTGGCTTCTCACTTGTTAGCGGGTGTTGTTAGTTTACCGTTGCCACGGAGACCCGCTCTCTGGCGCCTCAGATTGAACGTTGCCATAGCGACACGATCTGACCTCGCTGCGACAGTCACGTGGTGCACCTCTGTTTGACTGGACAAGCAAGACTATAGGTATATTCAGTAAATATAATCATATAGGGTGCAGTTGTGTTAACCACACAACTCAAAACACACATGGCAAACTTCATGAAACTAAATTCAGAGACTTTTGGAAATGAGAACCTGAAAATAATTTCCAGTTTACACAGTTAAGCTAACACTGCAGTCTGGCTGTAGTTGTTGTAGTATCCGACATCCCACAATAACAAAAAACAAACAGTCAAACACCATTGAAAAATAGGGAGCCCGTCCGGTGACATGGGTGGAAAACTTATTAAGTCATGGCTAATTATTCATTCATTCACTCATTCATTCATTCATTCATTCATTCATTCATTCATTCATTCTCTACCACTTAACCTTTTCAGGGTTGCGGGGGGAGCTGGAGCCAATCCCAGCTGACATCGGGTGAGAGGCAGGGTACAGACAGGTCGCCTGCCTATCACAGGGCCAGCATATAGAATATATACAGACATCAGTAGCTTCAGCAACGTGTAGATGTGGCAAAGTGACACGACTGTTTCACCAAAACATCCAGTTGAACTCTCCTACCTGTTTTCAATGGAGAGCTGTGCGTGCCAGCCTGTATGTGAGTGACTGATTGAGTCTTGGCCATGATTGAGTCTTGGCCATCTTTTTTTTTTCCACCCATGTCACCGGATGGGCTCTGTAGAAAACCACAAAATGGAACCACATTTTTTGTTTGATATTCATCAATAATATTGATGTCTTGACAAATCAATGGACTAATAAATATATTCCTTTATTAGTCCCATGATGGGGGAATTTACAAATTGATTAAATTCAGTGACTTCTTGAATTCAGTGACTTGAGCTGGCTTTATTGTGTGAACCGACATGCAACTTTAACACAGGACCAGCATAGGGACACAACTATCATTTTCTGACAGATTTTAAATTACCTGACCACAGGAAGCTCCAAAATTAATATAAGCCATTTAAATCAATCAGATAAGCTGTATTATTATGGTCACAAATAAATGGAGCCAGTTATGACACACCCACTGACCTCCATTGCAATTGACGAATGTGGCACTTTGGCCATGGAGCAAATGCATAGTTTCAGCATTGAATCCTGTTCATTTCTCAGACACATTCACCACTAAGTAGATGTAATAACCAAAATGTTTGACATGTGTTTGACCTCTAATGGATGTATTCAGTGGTGCTACTAGATATTACAAGATCTGTTAATATCTCGTACTTAGGGAATGTCAAAACTGCCAAAAACAAATTCCTTGTGTGTGTGAGCATACTTGCCCATTAAATTATATTTTCTGATATCTGATTTTGCTCTCCTCAGAAACTGTTTACTTATTCTTCAATTCCAACAAAGCTCTATGAGCATGTTACAGCTATTCTTTTCTATGCCACAAAAAACTAAATTATTTCAGGTAAACAAAGAAAAGTAAACAATAGTATCTCAAAAACCATACATCATATCGCTCATATTTTGGAATTTGAATGAGAGTGGCTGAAGATTTTTTTGTATAATATGTGTCATGAGCTCTCACGCTGCCTGGTAACACCACTAATTTAATTCAATCATGTGCCACTTTGCCCCCTGCTCTCTCTACTCTGTCTGATTATCTCCACCTGCTCCTAATCTGCTCCACTCTACTCTCCACTCTGCCTGATCATCCTCACCTGTCTCTGCTCTGCTCTGCTCCGCCCCACCCTCGTTAACTCTCCAGCTGCACTGCATTTACCACTCATCATGCCCTGTATATAAAGCCCTGTTTTTCAGTCCACACTTGTCAGATCGTCTGCAAGCCTGCGCCGGAACCCTGCCTGCCTGTTTGCTTTTTCTCTGACTCCTAAATCCGAGACCCCGGACCTGTACCTCTCCAACCCTGATCTCCAGCCCAGGATCCTCCACCACTACCTACCTGAGCCGTCACTCTGGGGAACACACACACACGCGCTTACTCGGATCCCTGGACTCATCTCCCAACTCCCTTTTCCCCTGAAAATTAAATAAAAATCCTTGAACTCAAATTGCGCTCCTGGGTCCTCGTCTGTCTGTCCTGACAATATGTGCATGTTGTGTAAAACTTGTGTCATTAAAAAAGTAAAACCCAATACCCACACGTTTAGATATCACATTTTAATGCCAATGCCAATATCAAACACACACACACACACACACACCAATGCTCTTAAAAGGCAGATTATTAGTTTTTATTTCACAAAAAAATTACATAGTGCAAAGTCAGTTAAATCAGCCACTTCAAGTCAATGTGTTATGTAACCTTCTTGTGATTTAAGGTCTTGAGCAAAAATGTTAAAATTTACATTTGTCCTTCAAATCAATTTATTAAAGTAGGAAGTAAAACAATTTGAATATTGACAGCATAATGTAAATAATTATTTCACAGTTCCATCATTATACTGCCACGACACCAAAGTTGTCAAACTGAGCGAATTCAAATGAGTGTGTTCCAATGGCAGCCCACCCATTCTTTGGAGTCAGAACCACAGCATTCTTCCACAGTGGGAAACCATTGAGAAGCCCTGATGCATACTGGCCCTGCAAGAAAGAGGAATCACAGTGACAAGTTACAGGATGTGACTATAAAGAACTAACTTGCTTCAAGGGTCATGTATTCTATGCAAGATGAACATTATACAAGGTTGTAACAAACAAGGTGGTATATTTCCTTATATATAAAACCTAAATTTATAAAACTGAAAAAGTCCAACCAAACCAAACAATCAGGTGCTTGCCAATCTGTCAGAAGAAACACAGCTGAGAGAAAAAGGTAAGAGAGTAAATGGTGTACACTGTACACCATTTACTCTCTTACCTTGTAGACCTTTGATGTACACCAGAGACAAAATTGCCTACTGTATTTCTTGCATCTGATAAAATGCATGGCTGTAGGAGCCATACTGACCAAGCTGTTAGGTTTCCTTTGAAGATGACAATGTGGCTAATAATGCTTAAAAGTACAACACTTTCCTTTGGGGACGTGATGACCTCGTACCTACTACATAGCCAGATGCATGATGTATGTATTATGTATTGAACCACTAAGAGTTGTACACTTCACTTTTGCATGTCTGCTATAGTGGCCACTAATACAATCACATTGCTACATGAAATGATAATGAATTAGTCCATGATGTGTATGATGCATACATGTGTTCACTTCAGCTGCAGTGCAACCATTCTGAACACAGAAAAAAGATGGCCACATCTAGCCCTCTTAAGGCCAATTTATGTTTCTGCATCGGATTGATGCCACGCAACCTTAAGCCACTGCCTGATGTGCACCTGCTCAGACATTTAATTACACATCAAGGTAACACAGGCCACACAGGCTCTGTGATTGGTTCTCTTGATAGCATAATTCAAGTTTTTTGCATTTCCAGTTTCTACTGCCAGGGTTTCCCACAGACCAGGTAACAATTTTTGGTGGAGTGGGTGTGACGGTGGCGTGGTCCGAAACTTAGAAGCCAACACACAACTGTCTGTCTGTGTCTGTGTCTGTGTCTGTGTGTGTGTGTGTGTGTGTGTGTGTGTGTGCGTGTGCGTGTGCGTGTGCGTGTGCGTGTGCGTGTGTGTGTGTGTGTGTGGAGGGCGGGCGGGCTTCCTGGCAGCTCTGATTCAGGGCTCACTCACTTTGCAAAGTCTGGTGAGCGCGCGCAACAATTCAGCGGAACCTGGGCCGACCAGCTCCAATATGTTTTCTGGATCAGCTCCGCGGTGTCATCATTAACCTGGAGTTATCGCTTGTTTACACTCCATATCTAGAATTCACACAGGCTGAGCTAAGTTTGCAATGACTGTATGATATTGAAAATGGTTCTATGCTCACAACTGCGACAAGGAAATCTCTGCGACGTTTAACAACATTTAACAGCGCAGCCTGTAATTAATGCGTTCTGGGGGGCATGGCATCGCGATATTCTACACATCTACACATTGCAGAATTCATGTTAAAATGTGATAATCGATGCAGTAAAACCAGTAAAAGACAAACAAAACACACTTTTCTAAAGTAAAATCTTCACTTACTTTCACAACAAGTGATAGGGTGTACCATTTATATGTTTGAGTTCCAGACAGTCCCTCTGCAAGTACAGACTGGCCAGCTGTTAATGACAGAATAAAAAACAAACCATACAATGAAAAAAGGTTAATCAATATTTGGAGATTTCTTCTCATCGCCTCTCACTAATACTGTCTACAGAAAAAGGTTTATAAATTACTTCCATTTATTGACTTTATTTTTAGTTAACAGTATGTGTGATGAAGCAAAGAGTGATTCCACTTACTAATGTCATTGGTAACTTTGTAGGTGCCATCTGTAAAGACCCAGAAGAAGACGCCTTTAGCGCTGCGGACTGACTGGCCCCCTTTGTCCACCCGGGCTGCTATAAAAACACCACCGTTGTTGCTTTTTTCCATGAATATATCACAAGTAACTGTTAGGTCCTGCCTGTAACACAAGGTAACAATGCAAACAGACTGTAAATTACTGGCGTTTTTGAGACAGTCAAGTTGACAAAATTTGATAGTAGATTTGAAGATTTTAAGCCCTTTAAAGCAGTATCATCTCACCACTGAAAATCTCCTATGACACTGATGGTCTGGTCAGCATCTGTTGCCCATGTAATGGGTCTCTGAGTGAGAACCTGTCGTAGGGTAAAAACGTGAGGTCCTGGGTCGGTTAGGTTGATATAGTACTCAAACACCCCTGTCTGATCTGCAAAGTTTGGAGCTTCAGTGAAAGCCGGGCTTCCTACATGATGGAGGTACAAAGATAGAGGGAATATTAAGGCCTTTTGTTGTGCACCATTTTCAAGTAACATTTTACAACTCTCCTAACATAGGGTGCACAGTATAATGTATATACAGTGGTATATACACTGTGTTGTAGTGAAACAATTAGGAATGTAATCTATGTGCTGAGATATCTTAAGCATGTTATGTGTTACAGCATATACCAGAATGAGTGTTACCAGAGTGTTAACCCATGTACTGAATATTTGCTATCCACAATTATAATTTTTATTATTAAGATTGCACAAGTGGAATGTAATGATTCATTGTTAAATTATTGCCTTCCTTTACAGTTTGGAAATAAAGATTTTTAAACTATAGTTCAAAGTGCCTGGGAAATATTGTTATCAGGACTTAATTAGGTAATTCATCTGGGATATTCCCGATCTGACACTAATAGAGTGGCGTATATGTATACAAAGTGCGGAAAAATACAGAAGCTGTTAAAATAATATTGGACCCACTTAAAGGTTGTGAAGTGGTTAAAGTTGGTGAAATGTTCGTGTCAATTTGGTTCTGTTCCTTTAATGTTAAGAAAGTGTGTCTCGAGGAAAAGCATACCGACAAGTAAAAGGAAATACAGACAATAAGAAGTACTGAAGCCAACAGTAGTAGTTCAGTCATGTGCTGGACTGCTAGAGTAACTGCAACGGAGTCTTCCTTTTGAGGCAAACTGAAAAGCTAGGCTGAATTGAATTGTTATTTTCATGACCGAACTACTGGACGGCGTATTATTCCCCGACCAAAGTTAACTCTTCATACCATGCACTGTCTGGACTTTCAAAAATGACAGTGAGTGTAGTATCCACTAGCAAGGAGGAGCAAACGTAAAAGAAATAGCATAAAAGATAGTCTTTTATGCTAATCACCTCTGTGTTAGATTTGTGCTCTAGAGACAGCTTGGGTTTATTTTTTGTAAAAGAATAAACTCCGCTCCAGTGAGCTTTTTAGGACAAGTTAAGTGTGTTGATAGAGAGGTCCCGATTTACATTCTGGACATCTCATTCTCTAACAGGTCTAACAGGATGTGACCCTGCTTGCTGTCAATGATGGTTTACTAGTTATCAATTAGTTATCAATTTTTGCAATTAAATTTTCAAGTTTCAATAGTGATTTTATCCACACCGTCCTCACCACCATGACATGATTCACTGACACATATGAAACACTGCACAATTCAATGGAATGTTCAGAACATGCTAAAACATGTTTTCATCAAGTCAAAGAAGGTATCTGTAATTTTAGCTGATAGCATAAAACACACTTTAAAAGAAGTATGTTGTTGATCTCTTTTAAATGACCTTTCATAAATACATCTAAGATTTAAGGACTGTATTGTTCAATTTCTTAAACTTGCTGAGACACTGAAATACACCTAGAGGCACATAAATGAAGGATACTAGTCAATAATTTGGAATCTGTTGTATGATACTTACCAACATTAAAGTCATCCTTGTAGACTTTAGGGAAGCGGGCTGAAGGAGGTGGGTTTGCGTAACTGCCTTTTTTTCCTTTCGTAACCGTGGTTATAGTGTAAACCTCATCTTCAGGGAGATTTAAAGTGAATGATCCATCTAATAGCTAAAATTGTCAACCGTAAAAGATAGATCAGATATTGTTTTCCAGGTCAGAGTGTACATTTCCCGCAAAAAGAATATTTTTTAATCACTGTGAACTGCGCTTTTACCTTCAATGGAGACAGCTTCTCAAAGAAGGAGGGCTTTTTTGTTTTGAAGTTAAACTGTGACCGCCACACCTGGAGTTCCTTAATGGAGGCCTGGGAAAAAAAAAAATCATCTTAAATAAAGTAACATAAGCACTCACTATCTTTAGCAGTTTGATAAAAAGCTTGGATGAACTTACAAAGGATCCCTTCAGCTGAAAACTTGCTTTCTGGAATGTCACATTGAATGGAGGAAGTGGAGGTCTTATACACACTGAATGATTGTGAGTCTGTAATGGAAACAACCCATTTTATATCCCAAGAGCAGTGATCATGTTTTAGTCCACAGTATTTACAATTTTTGCAAATAGAGCTTTTCACTCTAAAATTGTGTTATGTATATCTCAAAATTATTGATTGCACGTTTCTTTTAACTGCAGCTGCTTCATTTTTTCTTCTAATGTCTGTATGTGCAAAGAGTTCCTGAGAAACACAATCTTCTTCCACTGTATGGGTATTATAGATTTATTTAAAGATACAGGTGAGATGACAAATGTACATGAAACTTTAACTTGAATTCTCTTTCTCTCTCCCATGCTGTGTTTGCACACATGCACAGATTCTTAGTGACTTTTTTTCTATTGTCCACCCATTTAAACCAATATTTGAAAGTGTTTTGTGAAAGAAAGGTTTGTTTTTAGTTTCTGTTTTTGATTTCCACCAAAATATTGCATGTGGTGCCCATATAATTAACACCTAGTTTCATACAGAACATTAGGGAATGTGTGTGGGGCTCAGTTTACTATGATGATACTGTGGTGACTGTTGGATGTGCAGAAACCACTCGGAATAGCTGAATTTGGATTAATTGTTACAATTACGAGGTCAAAACATTCTGAGGGGATTGTTTGGCTACTATATTAGAACAGTTCATGCTCCTCATCATCCAAAACCTAGAGGCTCAATTTTACTTTAGGTCATTAAACATTTTAAAACAAGACGATGAAAACATCAGAAGCAAAAAGTAAAAAATCAAACTTGCCATGGTCTCTACAACAATAGTGAGATTTCCTCTCCCATCCGTCAAAGCGACATAACTCCCCCCTTGTTCAAGGTGTCCAACAGTCCTTAGGTAGTTCCATCCTGGCTGGGTGAACTGAGTGGTGTGGGCTACAAGGAAAACAACACATCAGTCAAATGGGGTTTGAAGACCAATTAAAAAAGAAAAAACTTGTTTTACTCATATACTTCTCTCAACCAGTGCTATGTCTATATGAGCCACAACAACCAGTTACTCTATAGACTTCCTAAAAGTCCCCAACTAAATCCATCTGAAGCTACACAAAAGGTCCAATTAGTAACTTTTTCTTTTTGCCTTCACGTCATGCCATCTTTTAAAAGAAAGCACTGAAAGAAAAAAAAGAGGGAATACTTTTAATAACATTAAATTTTTCAATATTTATTATTATTTTTAATCTATTTGTTTTCAGGATTTTTTCAAGTGCAGCCACTGACAGCCCTGACCCTTACCCAAAACCAAACTGCAAATCATGGTCATTGACACCAGTTCCTTTGGTGTTTCATGATCTGATAATAAACTATAATTAAATGATACATTTTATTTTTCATAAAAGTTTGCTGAAATTATGTCAAAGAAAATCTGCTAATTGATAAGGCTTAAATAAATAATAATTATAGAAAAGCATAAAAAAAAAAAAAACTGGTTCACCACTGCGTCAAAACAGTACCCATTGCTCTGTTTCAGACCTGTGATCCAGATGGGAGATTCCACCACATAGTTGCCACTCCAGGGCTCTTCAGCCGTCATTAGACCATCCCTCCCAAAAGGAAGTTCCTCATAGTAGCTGGCCACCAAGTTCCAAGAAATGGTGCTGAAATAAGATTTATTATAAGCAACCAGGCAGATGCACACAGGTGCCTAACACAAGCTTTCCCTGCAGTCCCTGCTAATTTTGTTGCGAGACATAAATACATGGGTTGAGGCAGGTTTTCTCACAGGTAAAAACACAAAAGCAGATCATTGAGTTGCATGTGTGTTTACTTACGCAGTCATGTGACCATTGACGTAGTTTTGGTTGAGGATACGAGCCCAGCAGCCTCCTCCAACCTCATTATTAAATGTGCTATAGTCCTCCGATGACCAAAGTTTCTTCTGTGTTTTCAGGGCCTCTTGCACTGTGTTGGTGCCTGGATAATGGGCCCTGCATGTCAAATACATAACTCACTTTTTTTTTAAATTAAAGAAACTGTTCATTGGTGAATGTCAGGTGTGGACTATTTAAACTATTGAATGTCCACAGTGGCTCTGAAAGTTCATGTTTTAGATTGTGTTAAATATTACATCAATAGATCAATAGTAGATCAATATGAAGATCAAGATAAAATAATGCAGCTTTAACATCTATCGAAAGTACAATGTCTAGAAACCCAATATTTTTTTGGTATGTGAAAGAAGTGGGGGTTATCAAATATTTTAGGACAGTTATGACAATCATGCTTTCAATAATATAGTTATCCTCTTTGAATGGCAGTATAATTACAGCCTTGATTTTTAGAACTTTTAGAATCAAGGTGAGACTGGATAACATATGACGGGGACTCAAGTGCTGAATTAAGAATTAAGAGAAAAGACCATATTTCACGCTTCCATGGCTTCACATGATAAGAGAGTTTGATGAAGAATCACCAAATAAAAATGGCCTAAACGAATGGACAAATCAATACAGTATTTTCACCAAATGTGGAATGACTGTGCTAAAAAAAAAAGAAGCATCTCTGTATAACAATGTTTAAACTTGAGGTGTACGAGCTATAATTGTGTAAGACAATTTCAGTTTTCAGACTTGTAAGCCATAAACAGAAATCTGAGGCTGAGAGAGCGGAGAGAAGGAACCTAGCACACACAAACTTTTTAAACAAACTAAATGGTCAGTATTAATGTACTTTTCCAGTCTTTCTTGAATGACCTCTTAAAGTGCTGTTCAAAGCTGCTTTGTCCAGCTTTTGTACTCTACTCAAAGCATTTTACAGTTTTGCCATCTAAACATTCACACAAATTCATATAGCATGTCTATGTCTATTCTGAGTTTCAGTCCCAAGGACACTAATTAACACAAGACCAGAGAAGCCAGGGATCGAACCAGTGGCCTTTGTCTTAATTGATGACCCATGCTACCCTGAAAACCCTCCAGGTGGGGTACTACTGTAGGTTATGTTTTGTAGTTAGTAATGTTGTTAGAGATGTGATCCACTTATTTTCTGTTCTGAATTAGAATCGAATATATGAGCTTGGATATCAGCAAAATCTGGGGCTTTTCATCATTACTCTTATTGTTATATTACATTTAACACTCATCCTTAAGTATTGCAGTGCTTTAATGTTTTGAAAAAACCTAAACAAACACTTTAGAAATTACTAGCAGGTACATTTTTATATAAAACTTTAGAAGTAATAAGCAAAAAAGTACCTCTGCGCTGCAGCATTTCACAAAAGCAGCACTATAACTTAGAGTAGTCGGTGTACAGCTTGGATAGCAGTATAGATTTACTGTGTTCTGAAAATAACTCAACACACAGCCATTAATGTCTAAATAGCTGGCAACAAAAGTGAGCACACCCCACAGGGAACATGAGAGGATGATCCTACCCTATCACGTCTACAGCTCTGCTCAGCTCGGGGTCTAGCAGCAGAGATAGGGCAATGGGTTCCCACAGGTTATCACTGGCTATGATCTTGACCCTCTCAAGACCATTTTTATCCAGAGTGTACCGCAGAAGCTAGTGCAGACAGGCACAGTCACATGGGAAGATGGAGAGCACAGAAGAAATTAATTCAGAGCTATAGCAACTTGGATCGGGGTTGGCTACAATCATGTAAAAAGCTTACTAGGAACGGAGGTACTGTTCCATCTGAAGAATGATAATTCTTATACTGATGGTTATTTTAGCTCTGTGTTTGGTCTACATCGTCTCCTGGGGGTTATGGTTATATCTGACCTTTGAGCTGCTAAAAGCTCCAGTATGTTACTCATCTGCCTTCTGACTGTGTCTGCTGAGCTGACAGAAAGTTGCTTCACTTAAGGTTTTATTAAAAAAGCTGTATGCTATGACTGGAAAGAAGACAGCTGATTCCCGAATATCAATGATTTTCAAAGATGAGTGAATCAACAAAAAATGTATTTGAAACTATTTTGACTTTGGAATCATTATCATTTTCATCATTTATAGAGCAAAACATTTGTTTCTTTTGACAGGTAAATGTTTTTTGCTTACTATATACTGAATGAAGTACTTTTCTTCATTCTGGTCACATAAATTGTTCACAGATAGTTGCCTTCACCATATGTTAAACAATACTGTAAACATAGTAACTGAAAAAATATAAAAACACAAACTGAATACAGTGGTTTGTGAATAAATACTGAATTACTATTGAAAAACAGAAAAAATGTATTGATTAGTGCAACAATCAATCTAACTACATAATGGCAGCATTATACCATACAATATACCATACTGAAAAGAATTAAATACATTTTCTAATTTTAATGGTAAAAAGTCTATGCTTTGTTAACATAAATTTGCCAAGCTTGTACTACACAGAATGTAATGGCACACTAATATTCAGCTAATTAAGTTAGTCTATCTCTAACATCTCTACTCTTAATATCTGAGAAAAACAGCCACAAACATTCAGCTTCTGGTTAGAAAAATGAATCTTTGGTTGGAATATATGAGTCAACACAATCAACTTTTCCTCCAGTGACCTCACAGCACGTGGGAGACAATCCCTCTCTTACACTGCTGCTTTACTTTTGCATTTATTATAATGTTGCCTCGAAATGTGAATACATTTGGCAGTGACATTAATACAAGCTACAATACTTACCCAATCACCTCAACAGAATCATTGAGGCACGAGTCAATGATCATAGATTTAGCGATGCTCCAATCACCATCTGCTGCGATAATACCAACACTGGTTAGGCCAACTTTATCCAGAGTGTTCCGGAGCACCTTAACAACAAAGACATGCTCTCAGAGCAACCCAGCTAAATGTCAGTGGCTGTTTTTCTCCATCATCACTAAGACCATCAACGCATTTCTTAGGTCAGTAAGAGGACACAAAAAATACAGTGGCCAGAATTACCTTGATGTAATTGCTGTCATAATTTCTCTCATTCCAAATCTGAAAAGATGAAAGTGAATATAGTGAATACATAAAAAACACTGATTAAATTTAGACTGAAAAAGTAAGATTAATTGGGTTTAATAAGCAAGTGAGTGACCCCCTTTACTGACGCCTTTGTGGGTCGGTGGGAACATATGTAAGGTATAGATGCAAATGGCTGTCATCTTAGAGTCAGAGCTTGCTGTTGTTAACAGCATGAGAAAATGTGGTCTCAAGACTCATACATTAGCGGGCTGTGTCTTTAACTCCAAGGTGACAAACATGTCCATCATGGACCCAGCACATGATACCACCACAAGTTGATCAGAGGATCAATGACCAAAAAATGTAACACCACTCATGGAGATTGCCATTGGGAAGACAAAATTGAAGATGCATCTTGGTTGAGATGTTAGTTCAGCTACAAATGTCTATGCACGGCTCCTGTAGATACCATGACAGGGATTATTAAACTGAGAATAGCAAAAAAGGAACTGAAAATAGTGACTACAAACAGTCGACATACTGTTATGCTGTCGGTGCTACGTCAGAACTGCTATTTTCAGTTTAAAAGCGGATAAAATAGCCCGACCAGATACTTGCAGTGTTTGCCTGAGATTTAGGAGGTGGTAAAGTTAGCAGTGCTCCGCTCTACAGCCTCAGTCATTCAAAGCAGCCTTTTCTATATTGTCCCAAGTTCGAGAAGCAGTCCTCAATGAAATATGGCTAGCACACTAACAACTTTAGATGAACTTAGTCTACTGTGTTGACCATTAGATGACCATTAACCATGTCCACTGACAGTCTTGTTCTTTAAGATGGGTAAGGAAAGTGTCCACATTCTCTTCACAGAACATCTTGCTGAATGCTCTGCCATGTTGGTCAAAAGCTGCGTTGCTGTGGCTGTGCAGCTCCATGCACAGCTCTATGCACAGCTCAATGACATCGGGAGTGGCCACAGGGAGTGTCCATCCCTGGGAGTGGGATCCCTCACATGAGTGTCTCCTGGAGGTTTCTGCGTTTTTTTTCCTCTGTTAAAAGGGTTTTTTTGGCAGTTTTTCCTCGCCCTTGTTGAGGGTGTAGGTCAGAGGATGTCATACCCTGTACTCTTTGTTAAAGCCCTATGAGGCAAATTGCAATTTGTGAATATGGGCTATACAAATAAAATCTGATTGATTGATTGACTGATTGTTAGGATGTTGGGCTGTGTTTTCATATGGTAACAGATGATTAAGTGTTAATACTTCAACTTCGTTAGAGTCACCTGACCAGTGTGTTATTGGTCTATTACTGATGATGGCTCCATCCTCACACAGGACAGTTTGGAGTCCTTCATCATCTAGAGTCTGTTGCCATAACAAGGTTTAAAGCTTTACTTACAGTACGGATTTATCTTACGTCTACGCCTTGATGTGAGGCTTTGGTCTGACCCAAGCCCTTCAGTGCTTTGTGCAGCTCCTTTTCCATTGTTATGAAGTTTGTTCATAAGAAGCACAACTGGGTGAGGATGTAGCACCAAAAAAGTGTTCTTTCATTCTGAACTCTTCCACATTTGTGTTTAGATCACCCTCTGGCTACCACAGAAACCACAGTAGATCTGCACCTTCCTCCAGGACCTTCACTTGATAAAGCATAGACTCCACATCCATCAGTAGGAGTAAGTAAAGTTTGCATTTTTTTCTCTGATCAAATCAGTAAAGTATGACATTTTAAAGTTCTGTCACTGTAAGAAGGTAGTCTCACTTGTCATGGCATGGCATTAGAAGTGCCATTAAAGTGATATTTAAATGAACTACATACCCCTACATACTGAATGTCCAGGTCATGGTACTGCTTGGCACCTAGGATCCAGTTCACCACATATGCTGCAGTGATGTCTGGGAAGTCATAGGGCCAGTTCTTACCATGGCCCACCCAGCCAGGAAAGGCCCAGGGCAATCCTACATGAAGAGACCAACACGTGCAAGGCTGAGGATGCTTTGTTTCAAGTATCATACGTTATCATTCTGAAGGCATTCTGAAGACTGCATGCCCCTTACAAATGTTACGAACTAACTATAGAAAGTTCTGTCACATAGCAAAATGAAGATCTCCCTGAAGTTTGTTAGACCACATGTTAAGTAATTCAGAAAAGCCTATTCAGCACAGGAGCTCTGCATATTCATCTCTACTACTGAACTCTCATTTTGTCCATCATTCCGTTTAAGTTTCATTCTCTAACAAGCTTACTTTTATTTACTTATGAGATGTATTTGTCCTCTTTGATGTGACAAATAGTGGAAGAATTATTTTTTTATTTACCGATAAGTGTAATGTTTGGGTTCCTCATCTTAGCCTCTTTCATGAGCCACCACTCATAACCTCGGAAGTAGTTCTCATCATTCTCATAGTGCATGTGAGATGGTTCTGTTCCATCTGGAAAGTGGTAACAATCCAATTTAATGTAAAATAATGACATATTTTGAGCATAATTCAAAGAAGAAGGAATCCTGATGTAGAAGACTTTTTCTTTTAGAATATCAAAACAGTCACATTATGAATCATTAACCACCAAAGGCTCTGTGGATCACTGTGAAGTCATCACATTACACAGCTGTGAGCATGCATGCTTACCTTAAAGTAAATATGAAATAATCCTGCCTGATATTTCGTTGTAATACCAAACATTCTGACTTGTGATGTAAAAGAAAAAAAAACATTTACAAGCAACAATACATGAAGAAGCCCTTTCTGGACCACAAGCTGTTTTAAATGTAATTTTAAAACTTACATAAACGTACACTCTGTCTCACTAGTGATAACCATCGATTAGTTGAATACAGTCATCTTCGGTTCTTGTAGATGTGTATATTGTTATGGTTTATATAATTTAGTGCGTTTAGAAGTGTGTTTATATATAAATGCTTAACTGTATTAACATGTTGATTTGTGTCATACTCTGTCAGAAAAAAGAATACAAAATAAAATAACAATAATAATATTAATATGTCACGTTTGGAACAGTAACATTTTAGGGAATTTGGGACTTAAAAGTCGTGATAAATTTACTGTCGAAATAAGTGACTGAGTTTTTTTTTATTCACCCGTCCTGTAGCAGCTGCAGCAGAAATGCAGTGTAAGAAACAGGAAACAGGCCTATATTTTCACGACTCAAAACAGTGAGTCTTTGAGATTTGTTAATTTGTCACATGACAAGCAGCTCAGACTGCCTGCTGTTTCTGATAACACTACCACTAGAGGGCTACATCGCCGCAATTGTTAAAATGACCTCAAAAAGATTTGTTCATTTTACCGTCCGAGATTCGATGATTCGAGTCAGTAAAAAGACTCAAATTTACCAACACTACTACCCACTATTCACTTGTTTAGCACCTACTATGTAACCCCTCCTCTAAATGATCTTGGCTCTTGGTTCAAGGATAGTTTAATATTCTAGGAAAATAAGTCACAAGAGTCTCGCTCGCATTGCAACCATATTATATTATATTTTATTACCAGGGGTCCTCGAGTTACGACGGAGATCCGTTCCTGAGAATGTGTGTCCGTGTGCATCTCCTTACCGGCTGCCGCTTCAACCCAGTCACAGTCCTTTTAATTTGGCAACAACAGAATAACTACAACTTCTCTATTGAATGTTTATACATCAGCATAAGATAGTAGATGCAATACACTCAGTGCTGCCTGTATCCTCGTATTCAAACATGTCACCATTATTCGCCCCTCAGCTCTCTCCTACAAGCTTTAATACTACCATCGCTTCCTTTAGCACACTCAGCACACACGGCAAAACCATGTCAGAGCAACTACAACAGACATGTGTCTCACTGTTGCTCTGTGTTCAAAAGCTGTGTGCACCACCTCCGGCTCTTGTGCGATGAGAAACTTCTCAAATTAATCAATAAGATCGTCTCAGATCGGCCAGCGATCTGAGAAGGCGATCGGAGCCGCTGGCCGATTGTGTCCGATCATGAGGACACAATCTCACAATGGTGAGATCAGTGGTGTGTAATCTTATTGATTAAATCGAGAAATTTCTCCTCATCTTTCCCGTCCTCTTAGCAAGTAGCGCCTCTCTCCCACATGACTGAAGTCAAAGAGACCTGGAACAGGAAACGCACCTGAAGTTCACCTCTGATTTTTCAGACTGCTCGTGGTCTGCGTAGCCTCTGATTGGTTATTTGGGCTAAGTCCCTCCCCATGCAAGGTTGTGTGAATGGAGTGGTGCTTTCAGGTGTAAGAGTATATTTCAACTTTGCCGATGTAACTAATAAAGTTAAAGAAAACAAATACTATCTCGCGGGCCAGATAAAGTGACATGGCGGCCACATGTGGCCCGCGGGCCTTGTGTTTGACACATATGTGTTAGGGTGTAGGGAGTGTTAATCATCAAACACTGGTGAGCTAAGATGTCACCTATAGCTCTGATGACATAGACTGTGTATTCCCAAAGATTTTCTGAAGAATAAGATACAAATATCTTGGTCATTAAAATTGTTACCATTACATTATTATTATAGGGTTTGTTTGTTTTAAATGACATGTTCAATAATAAAGAGCTTTTTAAAATTCATTGTTTGTTGATATATGTCACAGGGGGAAGGGGTGCCTTTGAAATGCCCCTCCAGAGGTCTCTGCACGGCGTTGACTGTTACTTAATGTTACGCACCAGTAGTCTGAGCATCTCCTCCAATCTCCACTTTTAGTATGTGGAGCGAGGCTCCAAAGTTTGGCTGCAGACAGAGAAAAAGATACAACAATCAGTTTCCACTCCACAAGTTTTATAAAGACTGGCACCGTGTCTTACCTTGAACAAGTAATCTAGTATCTGGCTGCGGTATGGCTCTGCGTAGTTGACCAGTAAGCGAGATGTCGCCTGATGGGAGCCGGATATTCAACGTTATCCTGAGGAGCTAACTCTCCTGCCAACTCTGTCAAACCAGGAAGTAAACAAACAACAGGGCCGTAGTCACTCACCCCCCCGCCGCTCAAACCTCCGATGCCGTCAAAAACTCTCCCCAGTCCCACTTCATCGTCGAGGACGTAAGGAAGAGACGAAACACGGAGACCCAGAGAAGCCAGACTGAATGACAGGACAACCACCACCTGCACTCTGACATCCATTGTCTGTGTCTGAGCAGGCTGTGCTGTGCTGCGCTCACTGTGTGTGTACTCACTGATTCGCTTTGTACACTGCAGGTCGGATGTACAGCTGGTCGGTTAATGATTCTTCTTACTGAATCAGGAATCAGGAATCACGAATCCGAGTTCGCCATTAACCCGGATCCTATGAGTCGCCTGACTGGTTGCTGCTAAGTACACAAGGCGGAAATACTCAGGACACACCGAAAAACACGGCGGACTTAGATGATTGGGTTCACTGACTTCACTCCAGTCAGCGAATCTCCTAAGTCATAAGTAAAATATTGCAAACACATTAATTTTC
Source organism: Trinectes maculatus (assembly GCA_016785345.1). Lineage (NCBI taxonomy): Eukaryota > Metazoa > Chordata > Actinopteri > Pleuronectiformes > Achiridae > Trinectes > Trinectes maculatus. The sequence goes on from JAFBJQ010000114.1 coordinate 50,548, forward strand.
GTTATATGGCTCATATATTTTATGCACATGCTATGCTGTTGATGAGGATAAAAATGGTGATAATAACTATTATCAGTAGTAGAATTATAGACTAGTAATGCAGCATATTTTATTGTTAGCAAAACAACAACAAACTATTCTTATTCTTATTCTTATTCTTACTTGGGGCCATCAACACTGACTCACGTGACTTAATTGATCCGGATCACTTCACTGAGTGACTCCGCGTAAGCCAAGTCAATGAAATGAACCGAGTTTACCACCACAAGTCAGATGACAGCGCTGCTGAGCAGTCACGTGCTCTTAACAGCGCGCTACCAATCAGAGCCGGCCATGCGATACTCTTTGATCTCGCCGACCTGCGATAAGATGTTTCAGTTAGATACAGTACTTGTATGAGTGACTGGTAGCTTATGGCAAGAGGAAGTGGCACAATAACACTAACACACTGGCTGTGTCCGAAATCGCCCCCTAACCCCTACTCCCTACTCCCTATATAGCAGCTACAAATAATAAATTCTCTGGTTGAAGTGATATGCTTAGACGGGGATGCTTCGTCCTTGGGTCATGATCGTACCAGCGAGAAGGAATGTGAAACTGCAACAACAGGATACACATACACTTATACATATACATAGACCATACTCAAGTATAAACATACCTGTTGTGAAAGAAGTTCTGTGTTCAATAACCATATGTAGAATATGTACACAGTAACCATAAATAGAATGTATTCACATGCCACTAAAGATTTGACTTAGAATGGAATAGGTGTCCACGGGAACATTGTTCCTGAGTCTGTGTATCCGGAGGATACACACAGTCATACATATACTTACACTGTTGCACATTGTGCCACAAGACCACATACACTGATATTTGGCAAGTAATGTTGCATACATACTCGTATAATCACCATTGTTGTGGATTTATTTGACACACACTTATATAAAATCACCATTATTGTTGTAGTTTTGCTTAATTGTAGTTTCACTTGAGTTGTTTCCCTTGAACGGCAGAAGACGAGACAAGACGAGTTAATGTATAAATGAATTTGATTTATGCTACTAGTCCCCATTTTATAATTTTTTCCATGGATATTATCCACTCAAATCCAGATTACATTTTACTCCAAGAGATTTCAGGTTTTTTTCAATTTTTCAGAAGTTCATCCATAGAGTGCCCTATTTTTTTTCCCAAAAAGGCCAATTTATTAGAGCACACTATTTTAGAATAGATTTTAGAAATAGTGTTTTTGCTGTTTGTAATCCCAAAAGAACATCTCAAGAAGATAAAAGTAATTCATAATTCATAATGTGTAACCTGTGATAATGTATAACCTGCAAGTATAGAAATCTTATTTGATAAATGGTACTTGTTTCTTAGTTGATTTAAAGGAGAAGTCCAGTAATTGACTTCAGCCAAAAAGAAAAAAGGGGAAAAAAATCTGAATTTGATCCACAACAACCTTTGTTGTTGATTAATATACAGTTTTCCCCTCTAAATGATACATTTTTATTCAAAACCATAAAATGTGAAAACTGCTAGAATGCTAGTTTAGCCCTCATCTTCCGCCCCAAGGTATCCATCCAAAAATCATTTCTTGTATTTATTCTGTTTTGAGCATTTCACAACACATGTTCATATGTGTGTAAAGACAATCTATCAGTCAGTTGGTTCACACTAAATTTAAACAAACAAACAAAACATGCTTCAGATACACACTCTGTCTTATTCTTGTTATTTTTGGCTGCTGGTTGGTGTGTATGTGCACACAGAACAATCTGCTTCTTCATGCAGAACCTAGAGCTCCATAAGGTTCTCAGCTGTGTTGCTTCACTGCCTCACAGTCCTTCTGACTGATGTATGTATGTATGTATGTATGTGTAACAGAAGTGCGGGATAACTTGAATAACCCTGAATGGAAGGCGATGGGATCTAATACCATGCTCTCTCTCCAACAGAGATGAGTGCAGGCCACGCTGTGGTTTGAATCAGTGACACACAGGGGGTTGTGGGTCAGCAGCACTGAAGCTGAGGTGGATTACTTCCCTCTTCTGGTCCAAACTAGTCTGCCGATGTGTTCATGTGCGACTGAAAAACTGAAACACAGGACAACATGGTATGAGTAGTTAATGGATTGAACTGTCACAGACACAGAATCCAATCGAAGTAAACTTAACAACGGAAAATAGTCCCTAAAAGCCTTCTGTGAGGCTTACTTGATATTAGTAATTTGTGTAATTCAACCCATATTTTTATCGGGTTCATTGTAAACCAGTTATTACACATTATTAGTCTCGAGGTACGTTGCGTATTTAGAGGGAATATTTCATTTAGAAATCAATGAACGCGACAGTTATATTGTACTTCATGTTTGTTGTAGTTTCCGAGGGGTCCTTGAAGGCAACATAAGAAGCGACAGCCCTCGTAGGCCTCATTGCTACTTCCTGCCCTCCCTAACTTTACTGTTCACATTACAGTGGGACAATCTGTCATCTCACCGGACAAACACAAGGTCGTAAGTTCTTTTTATACTCTTACAGAGCCTAACTGAACCCATAAACATGCATCTTTGTTAAGCTAGCGATGATAGCACCCATACCTTTATTTATAAACTCGCATAACTCCGTGTAGCCTCTCGTGCTTCCATCAGCTGTAATGAGAGTTGTGTGGTACTGTTGTTTGTTGTGATCGGTTACAGTATGTGATCTTACGTAAATTCGTCACCGCTAAATTTGCAGAACTCATCGCTTGTTATTATCCGAATCTTCGCGTCCCTTAGTTGAGCACAGCGGCCGTAGTTAGCATGGAATAACGTGAATAGCAGAGCATTCCTACCATTCCAACCGTCAGTGGCTGATGAGCGTAAAGTGGGGCGTATGGACGTAAATATGAGTTTTACTGTACGAGGTGTCAAACTATTGAAAGAGGAGCTTCATTTTCGTCATGCAAACTGCTCCTGTTGCTAACCTCAAGGAAACCATACAGAACATGCAAGTTGTGAGTTCATACTTTTAAAGTGGAAAAATAGAATAATGACAAGAGGGGAATGTTCAACTTGTTCGCTGTGCGTTACTCACAGCTAGTGGAAATGGTAATGGTATCACACTGACCACATTTTAATAAGAAAGAAAACATACACATACACTTCTTTTAGGGAAAAACCACTGTAGTCCATGTAAACAAGCGTTAGATTCCTTTCCGGTGTAAATAAAGTATAAGAACATTTTTGTTAGCTTCAAGAGTCTGGAGCTGAACTAGCTCATATTGGCTAGAATGAATGTTGTGGTTGGGGAGAAATGAGTCATTCAGACCAGTGGCCCTTCCTGCCAGTTTCACTTTCCCTCCAAGAAATGATCTGGTGCTCCTGCTGTGCCAGGGCTCCTCCCGCTCCTACAATTTATTGTAACTTAATGCATAACACATTTTTTTCATACAAAGTTTTTTTTCACAACCCGTTTTTTTATGACCCCATCATACAAAGCTGCCTTTGCTTCCCACAGGGTGCATATCTAGTAGTTATGAGCACTTCAGTGAGCACTTCAGCTTTTTTTCAAGAATCTGAAAAAAATCTGTATTTTTAATTACTAATCTGGCACATTGTGGTCTGTGAGATTGAGATGAACTCTTAGGTCAAAAAGTGAATAGTGAATGCACTTTCTATAGTCCTGTGGCATTCTGTAGCTTCTGGTTGTCATCACACAGACATCAGTTCTGTAAAATCATTCTTATTATGTTTTGTACTGAAAGGTTTTATTTTCATGATGTTATGTTTCCTTTCCATGTGTTAGTCATTTATGAGAAGTTAGTAGTAGAGTAATTCCTAAAACGTTAGATCCTGTGTTTCTCAGGATATAACCAATGTCCATATCCTTCAATAATGGAATATTATTGAATGTACTGGTAGAGTGTGTCACTTCACCAGAGTCACTTTGGCTTTGTTGGAGAAAAGATCTATTCAGACAGGGTTTTAACCTGATAATAATGACAGCTTGATTATTCTGAGCAAGATATTGTTCAATAAGGGTATTCCCTTACTGAACAATATCTTGTTCTTTAATATTTCTTTGAGCAGTTTTGTTAACATGGGATCTAGAACACAGGTTGTGATGAAGAAATTATTTGCTAAAAGTTAGCCAGCAAAGTTGACCTGAGTGAAGTTGTCTAAATGTATAATGGCTGAGTGAGTCCCCTCATGGTTGTTGGTTCTTTCTAATGCTCTTGAAGCCAGTTTTAGCTTGTGTGTGACAGAATTATGCCGTGGAGCTCACTTACTGTTTAACCTGCTTCTTTTTTTAGAGGAGCTACAGAGTCAAGTGCTGCTTATGTTAGTCCACGGTACTATAGATAAGATGATTGCTCTGGATTGAATACAAATTTGTGATGCACTCTGTAAAAGGGGGTGTGGTAATGGTTTAAGTTTGAGTGGGATTGTGGTTTCAGATAAACGTCTAGAAAGAGTTATTTACTCGCAGTAATAAATAAATGATTGATGCCATATTGTCACCCTCTTGAAAAATTAAGTTGACTTGATTTAAGTTTTTCAAAAAAACTGAAAAGTAACCAAATACAGAATATATATATAAATATACAGTTGTGCTCAAAAGTTTACATACCCCTGCAGAATTTTTGCTTTCCTTGCCTTTTTTCAGAGAAAATCAGTGATAACACAAAAACTTTTTTTCCACCAGTGCTTAGTGGTTCGGTGAAACAATTTATTGTCAAACAACTGCATTTTCTCTTTTTAAATCATAATGACAACAGAAACTACCCAAATGACCCTGATCAAAAGTTTACATACCCTGGTGATTTTGGCCTGATAACATGCACTGATGGTGACACAAATGGTTTTGAATGGCTACTAAAGGTAACCATCCTCATCTGTGATCTGTTTGCTTGTAATCAGTGTGTGTGGATAAAAGCTGAGTGAGTTTCTGAGATTCAGACAGACTTTTGGATCGTTCATCCAGCCACTGACGTTTCAGAACTCTGAATCATGGGAAAAGCAAAAGAATTGTCAACTGATCTACGGGCAAAAGTAGTTGATCTTTATAAAACAGGAAAGGGATACAAAAAGATATCCAAAGAATTGCTAATACCAGTCAGCACTGTTCAGACTGTGATTAACAAATGGAAAATCACTGGCTCTGTGAAAACCAAACCACGGTCAGGTAGACCAACAACTGCCAGGAAAATTGTTCGGGAAGCAAAGAAAAACCCACAAGTAACATCAGGTGAAATACAGGACTCTCTAAAATCCAGTGGCGTGGCTGTTTCAAGATGCACAATAAGGAGGCACTTGATGAAAAACGGGCTGCATGGGCGAGTCGCCAGAAGAAAGCCACTCCTGCACAAATGCCACAAAGGATCTCGTCTATGATACACCACAGCACAGAGACAAGCCTCAAAACTTCTGGGAGAAGGTGATGTGGAGTGATGAGACCAAAATTGAACTGTATCTCGTCTATGATACACCACACAGCACAGAGACAAGCCTCAAAACTTCTGGGAGAAGGTGATGTGGAGTGATGAGACCAAAATTGAACTTTTTGGCCACAACTCCAAATGTTACGTTTGGAGAGGTGTCAACAAGGCCTATGATGAAAAAAACACCATTCCAACTGTAAAGCACGGAGGTGGATCGCTGATGTTTTGGGGATGTGTCAGCTACAAAAGCACAGGAAACTTGGTCAAAGTTGACGGAAGGATGAATGCGGCACGTTATCAGCAAATATTGGAAGAAAACCTGCACTCATCAGCCCGGAAGCTGCGTATGGGACGCACCTGGATGTTCCAACATGACAACGATCCAAAGCATAAAGCCAAGTCGACCTCTCATTGGCTACAGCAGAACAGAGTGAAGGTTCTGGAGTGGCCATCTCAGTCTCCTGACCTCAATATCATTGAGCCACTCTGGGGAGATCTGAAGCGAGCAGTTCATGCAAGACAGCCCAGGAATTTACAGGAACTGGAGGCTTTTTGCCAAGAAGAATGGGCATCTTTACCACTAGAGAAAATAAAGAACCTCGCCGACAACTACCACAAAACACTTCAAGCTGTCACTGATGTTAGAGGGGGCAATACTCTTTATTAAGAACTGGGGTATGTAAACTTTTGATCAGGGTCATTTGGATGTTTGTTGTTGTCGTTACGATTTAAAAATAGAAAACACAGTTGTTGGGAAAAAAAGTTTTTGTGTTATCACTGATTTTCTCTGAAAAAAGGCAAGGAAAGCAAAAATTCTGCAGGGGTATGTAAACTTTTGAGCACAACTGTGTATGTATATATATATATATATATAATGGGCATTGGTGTACAAAAAAGTCTGATATAAATGTCAGATACTCACATGTTAACACCAAACAGTAAAGTTTCATGGTATTTCATTTATGACGTTTATAGTAAATATTAATGAGAACAAAAACTTGAAATACTTTTTGCCTTGATTACTTTTTTTAATTGCAGGCAAACTATTAAGATTATGCCAAAAGGGAACAGAAACAAAAGATATTTTGCCTCTTTTTTTTGACAGCATAATAGTGCAGTAGATGAGGAATGTCTTAATTGAACTCGGAAACTTATCTCCAACTTATCCTTCATAAAATAGCACACAGTTAAACTTCTGTTTTCTGTGAAACTGGTTATTCAGCCAACATGAGACCTGTAACATAAAGCTCTGATGCAAATGGATTTCAAAAGAGTAAAAACAACACAATTCTGAAAACCTGTGATGTAACTAAGTGAGGCCCGTTTTTCATCTTCCTTTTTAAGGCTGTGATTCGGTTGTGAATGTAGTATTTGACGGCAACCCAGTCTCTGTCTTTCAGAGCTACTGGCTCTGCCTGAATGCAGGAGTCACATTCCTTTTTACCTGGTACTTTGCAGCTTGTTATGAAATGAAACATGTGTCGCTCAACTGCCTTGACTTCATCACCAGTCCACTTGCTTTTTGTCTTCCGATCTGTCATAAATAACCAAAATATCATTTTTTTTGACAAATGCTCTACTATTGTGAAAAGGATTTGATGGAAAGGATGGAAAATATTCAAGGAAATGTCAGTGAAACATGCATCTTAACCTTGCTTTCCACTGGAGCATGAAGACGAAACCGAGCATGTAGCATTTTCAAGTACTTTGTCCTGATGGATATCTAAAAAGATGGATAACAAAAAAAAATGACATACTGCCATTCCTGAGATTATTATTATTATTGTTATTATATATAGATTATAATGTTCTTTTTGTCACAAGAACAGTCATTTTAAACAGTTCTGTTTGGGTGCCTTTTATATTTTACCATTTGGTTGAGTGTTGATGTTTTTGTTGTCCAATGTTATTGAGGCAGAAGTGCTCTCTGTGTTGTCTAGTTTGGTTGAGTCATGTACAAAGCTTTGGTCCTGAGAAGTCTCAATTCTTGAGCCTTAGAAAAGTAACAATGAAATGTAAATGCAAAAGGTCTGATTGCAATGTAAGCAAAGTTAATTGACTTGACATTCAGTCCATTTACGACTAACTTTAGGCTATATAATCTGACTCTCTCTCTGGATCAAGCTTTTCCAAATCTCATCTCACGATCTGTCGCACCCTTTGAGTGATCCGACTCAAGCTGAATGCAATTCATTGCAAACTGAACTCACTTGAAGTAGTCTACTGTAAATTCCTGCTGCTGGGCTTATCCAAAAACCTTGTATACACCATGGATACTGACCTTGCAAAAGACTGGTCTTACAGAACACAACACAGGGATTATGATTGGTTCCGTCCTACCAACTGTTTCCGGGTTTCTGGTGACAGTACCACAAGTAATCAATCAGGAACTTTATAGTTGTTCCTCTGTTATCCATAGGTCCTACCAGCTTCACCCTTTTACCTGCATTCTCCTTGCTCATCCACAGTCCTTGCTTTGCTTGCAATATTTTTTGTGAACCTCAGCTTTTCCTCTTGTCAGTGCACAGTACCTTCACCACTGTTACTTTCTTCCCGTGTTTGTGGCATGATGGAGACCTGCTGACGTAGGTCAGCAATTGTTTCTTCACTGGAATCATCATCACTCGTGGCTACTTCATCTTGTTGGGTAATAAAAATAGGACAAATTATATCAACATTCATAAATGTCATATTTGAAGCTTTATGAATAGTTTCAAAATTAACTGTTACCATCAGGGTTGATCTGGATGTCATCCAGCCCTTTTCCCTGCAGGTCAGACAGTTTTCCTTTTTCCATTGCCATCAACAGTTTGCTAACTTTTGCTAGCTGCAGGGTACTCTCTGGAAGCCAATAGAATTCTCGGTGGACACGGATGTCATGTCCAAGGAAAGTGGCAAGCGGATCCATTTCATTTTCTTTTAGGTTTAGTACTGTGTACAAAGTGGCGACTTGTTTCCGCAGTCTTGTTGAGGTGAGTGCCTCTGGAAACTTTGCACCACATCGGTTTGCATACATGCGAAAACAATCGGCGCCTCTGTAATGGGACAAGACACCTGGCCGTGCAAACAAGTACACATTTTCTGTGTGGACTTGACACTGATGCCTGTATTTCACCAGGAGGTCTTTTGCAGCAATCATATCAGGTGTAAGAAGCACAGGTACCATTCTTGACCTTTTACGACGAATCTCAACTCTGTCAAAGTGCTTTGCAAGCTTCCTTTCTAATTCACTAAGGCACATCATAATGTCAGGATTCAACTCAGTATGATTTCTGGATGTAAAAACCTGGAGCTCCATTTTTGAAACTTCCCCTTGCCTTTTTCTGTTAAAGAGAACTACCTGTGTCAAGGTCAGTTTAGCCAGATTTCCAAAGCTTGTGCTGTTGGGATTTTCCACAATGTCCTTTAGGCACTTAGCACGTTCGGTGGCAAGAAACCTGTGCAGCAGCGAAACATCCTGTGTAAATGGTAAAACCTGAGGTTTGTTCCATTTGGCTTGCTGAAGTGTACCCAGTGCAGCAGCTGAAATTGACTCGTTCCACTTTTTATCATATAAAATAGCAAATTGCTTGGCTGACTCTGCAACAGCATGGCGATTTGCAATGATGGCATTGGACTGCACAATGCCGGCAACTTTGGCCAGACTGTGCCCTAATTTCAAAGCCAAGGATGGGACTTTATACGAGTTGCTTCCCAAATCATAACCAGCGACAGCTCTGACCGCGTGTATCACATGGGGAAAGTTAGTTGGCATAACAAGGTCTTCGGTGCTCTTCAAAGGGGTTATGGCTCTAGCAGTTGTTAATAACCTTGCCATCGCTCTCATTTTTTGCCGTATGTAATCGTTCCTTCTCTCTTGTGGTTTCCTGGCATTATATAGTGACTCGCCAAGCCTAAGAATGTCTCTTTCACTTCTTACTACTAAGGAAATGTCATCCTGGTTCATTTCACAGGCTATCTTCCAAACAGCCTCATGTACTTCCTCAGGTTTTGGTAATTCCAGATGAATTCGTTTTTGTCCAACAAGAGGCTCTCCTTCAATAGGGCTGTTAGGGCAATTTTTTACATGTCGCCAAAGGCAATCTCTTGCATATAGTCCTTGACAAAACTTGCAATGACGGTAGTCATTTGATGATTTTGCTGCAGTGGGTCTTCGACAAGCAACCATTTCCCCAGTACCACAACTTGCCACAGTAGCATTATGGTCAAGGTTTCCCCTTTTCTTCAGCAAGCGTAACAACTCTCTCCTTTTGCGGGATCCTTTATTAAAACAGAAAGCTCTTGCAACATCAGGCTGGTCCATGTGGGCAGATTCGAGGTGTCTTGCCAATTTAGAAATGGCCTTTTTACAATACAAACAATGTTGTTTCTTGTTGTACTTGCTTTTCCTGGTCGTGCTAGGCAATGGTGCAACTCTTATGTTTTGTTGTATACTTTCATTTGTTTTCTTGCTTTTTGGGTTGTTTTTTTGCTTTTTGGGTGATGAACATCCTGATGAATAGGCACTGCAACTTACCGCAGAAGTACTATGACTGCTGCTTGTAGGTTTCTCTGAATCTGTGATCACCCCACTGTTTGCTATTGCTATCCCAGTTGGCTTGACTTTTGGGGGATTATGAGTTTCTTTCACTGTCACTTTATCCATGCAAAGACTTCCATCTGAAGAAGTGTCACTTGTGGCTGGAACGTAGTCAGTATCTTCATAATCTGTATTGTCTGAAGATACATCATTAAAGATCTGAAAGAAAATGGAGGGAACAAAATAATTATTAACATTTATCATTCTCCCTACAATGCATCGCATAGTTATTCAAAACATTAAAAGTAACATTTGAATTCCAGAATACAATAGTTTTTCATCATCAAATTCATCATTGACCAAGGCAATGTTCAAACATTCATGGACTTGACAGACATTTTCAATCCAGTTATACTGAGTTGGAAATGATTAAAATTTATTTTCCTAACACAATATATTTTGCCTCACATTTTTACCTATACCATAATATTAAAACAGTAGAGCCAATACCAAAACACTTTGGTCTTAGTCAGTTTGTAATGTGATTTAATTGTGTATGATATAATGAAGAATAATGCATGGCATAATATATTAATATCAATCAGCCATTGCAAAAATTCTAACATCTACTATATACAGAGACAAATGGACAAAATGTGGATGCTTTAAAATGTATGTTCTTGTAAATACATATACTGAAAGAATGGTTGTTTTTTGCTTAGTTTCATACTCACAGAATCCTTTAATCTAGTGATAAGACTCGAGGTCTCCTGCCTCTCTCTCTTATAGATCTTTTTCTGGGGCTCATCATAACGTTCCTCACATTGGGCATGATGGCGCCTTAAATTCTGCAAATGATAACTTCCTTTTAACTATCCAAGGGAAAAATCAGATGAAAAGAACCTATCTTACATGAAATTCCAGGGTCAAAGAAAGAGGGAGAAGAAGGCAGCTGTCTTACCTGTTTGGCAGTTGCTGTCTGTTGGACTGGGAAAACTTTATTGGTGTAGTTGGCCTTAAATGAAAGAACAGAAGATCAATATTTGTTAATAATTACAAAGAATTTAACTTGAAATTGAAGAAATTCATGATAATGTAAAAGAGAATATTACTGGCGGATAAAGATGCATTAAAAAAAGCCTGCATTAGACAACCTAACACTGAAGATGATTTAGCAGACATGTCATCCACTTTGAGTTCTGTCATGCTCAGAAAAAAAATTAGGACCTCATTCTGTGTTTTCTGGAATCTGCTACCCAACAATTTCAGGACTATATAGTGTACTTGGTAGTAGTTGAGTCAGATATACGTGGACATGATCTAAAACTCTTTCACAAATCTTTCAATATTTGCTATCGGACAATGTAACACACGCAGGTGTTCTGATATAAATGGATCTAAAACTCAGAGACAAAGTTATGCAAACTGATCAGCAGGAGGTTAAGTGGACGGACACATCAGTGTAGGGACAAAAAACACAGAATTTTATGACAATCAGGTTCAATGTGATATTTTAAGGCAAAGGTATCGCTACCAAATGATGTGGCCAGTTTCTAAATGCTGAACCACTCATAAACATGTGATGGTTAGACAAAAGTTTTTGAGTCTTGCTCAGAAACTCACTTTTACTCCCATGAAAAGGCATTTAATCATCTACTGAACCCAATTGAGACACAGAGTGAATTCCAATTTGAGGCCATACCTGTTGCAAAGATGGAGTAGATCCCTCTCTCTCCTCAGGCTCTGTAGAAGGTTGAGTCAGGATCTCAGCACTTGGTGTCTGCATTAAAACACAAGCATACACAATCATAAAATATTCTGTACTTTTAGACGTAACTAGTTGAACTCATGAACATGTTCACTCATTATACCAGATTCTACAAAGAGTTCTGGAACTCTACTGTATCAGCTACCCCACAATATGAAGACAATGTAACACACACATTCTGCAGATGTTGGGTCAGAACTATGAGGACGTCATCTGAAGCACCCTCAAGTCCTCCACAGCCTGACGTTCAATATTTGCTATCCAACAATATGAGGACAATATAACACACACACTATTCAGGTGTTCTGTCAGACATATGAGGACATGACGACTAAACACTCATAGAGTCTATGCTTTTGACTGCTATCTTCACCTGATGTTGTCAAATTAAGCTCTAAACTCCACACTGATATAAATTGATCTACAACTCCAGAGATCAAGTCACTTAAACTGATCAGCAGGAGGTTAAGTGGACGGACACATCAGTGTAGGGCCAAAAAACACAGAATTTTATGACAATCAGGTTCAATGTGATATTTTAAGGCAAAGGTATCGCTACCAAATGATGTGGCCAGTTTCTAAATGCTGAACCACTCATAAACATATAATGGTTAGACAAAAGTTTTTGAGTCTTGCTCAGAAACTCACTTTTACTCCCATGAAAAAGCATTTTAGTCATCTACTGAACCCAATTGAGACACAGAGTGAATTCCAATTTGAGGCCATACCTGTTGCAAAGATGGAGTAGATCCCTCTCTCTCCTCAGGCTCTGCAGAAGGTTGAGTCAGGATCTCAGCACTTGGTGTCTGCATCAAAACACAAGCATACACAATCATAAAATATTCTGTACCTTTAGACGTAACTAGTTGAACTCATGAACATGTTCACTCATTATACCAGATTCTACAAAGAGTTCTGGAATTCTACTGTATCAGCTACCCCACAATGCTAAACGACTCATAAACATGATGGTTTGAGTCCTGCTCAGAAACTCACTTTTACTCCAGTGAAAAGGCATTTTATGATATAAAACACATTCCGGTCTTTCACAGCTTAAAAAAAAAAAAACTACTACTATGACAACTGAACACAGAGTCTGTGTTTCTGACTTGCAAGTTCTCCTGATGTTGTTGAAGGAAGCTATAACCTCCATACTGATATAAATGGATCTACATAGGTACAAATTACTATTGGTAATCTTATTACCAATTAATTAGATAGAGTCATGTTTTTCTCATATTACTTGAGACACTTTGTGTTCAATGTAATCACTTACCAGAGCTCGCCACGGCCACTCACATTCCCCATAGTCATAGGTTATTTCACTTCCTGCCTGGATGTCTTTGATGGCGAACAAGCAAAGACGAGGTTTAAACTGAGCCGTCAGCATTCTCATTTTGCAGTTTGCAGACTTGTGGTCATCATTAACCAGCCGACCCATCGAGTCATCTTCACTGCAGGCATCGATACTGGAATTTAACATGGAAACATACCTGAGTTTTCTGTACTAAACCTATGTTGTAAAGAACAGCAGATCCTTTTGTGGCATTTCCTTACCACATTTTTTTATTGTTCCATATAAAATCAAACAGGAAGGCACTTTGCTTCTCTGTGTACTTTTTCTGCCTCTTGTCCCGTTCTTCCAGTGAGATCAACTCTCCACGGTACTTGTCTACAAAGGATCCCTTCTCAATTGACAGTGACCTCTACTTTGCTTATACATCCTCCTATTACCTACAAATAATAATAATAATGAATTTATCATTTGCAAATACTTGCGTGGTCACTTCTTTACATTCACCCCATCACATTCTCACTAATTATGAGTAAAAAATATGATTTTGTTTGTGGCAGCTCTTGTAGCATTCCTGCAGTGAGCATAGGGAATGACATTTAACATACCTTTATAGTTATTGATCCACTGGACCTTTAAACAAGCCTTGTCAATTCCAGATAAAATAAACTGAACGGCCTCTGCATCAGGAGAAATCCTGGGTCTTCTTGTTGACATGTTCTTTATGTGCACCTCAACTTGCAGACATCTACATGGGAAGTTGATGATAAGTTAACAAGACAAATACAAAAATTGAGCAATACCAGACACAAATTACATTTCATGAACCTACCAAGGCCCTATAAATAGTGTGCTCCACTACCATTACCTCCACTGACATAAGAATATTATTATCGTCCAACTTCTAGTAGAAAGAAATGTGCTTAAGAACAGTTAGAAAAAAAACACGACTCTAATAGAGGCCCCACACCCACCCGCTGGATTGGACTCACGTTGCTTCTTGTAAAGACGTGTTCCACCCAACGCAACAAATGCGACAAGCATACATACAAAATCAGTGTTAAAGACACGATTACACGTTAGCTGATTGGCTCGCTAACTAGCTGGATTTTAACTCCAGTGGGCAGATCCATCGATGAAAACAGTTATACTTAACAACCTCCACTCTTCCACTCTTTAAGATGAGGAAAGGCAATATACTATCATTTATCCTCCACTTCTTGTTTAAGCCTATTGTGTGTTTAATGTATGTTATTTAATGAAATGGCTAATTAGCCAACTTTACCTCATCAGGTGCCTGTAACAGCGTGATCTTCAACCAATGCTGCCAACGTCAAGATAAATCCCTCCGGAGAGATGAAGGTCCAGGATGAGCGAATCACGTTTAAGTCAGATGAAGTCGTGTGCGTTTCAGAGGCTTAAATCTTGACGTAAACTGCAGATCTTTGTCTGAGTCGATCGGCCAATCAGAGTGTGTATTGTTGACTCACTGACCAATCAGAGACTGTGTTCCTCGTGTGTGCCACAGCTCTGCTCTCAGCTCTACTGTAGTGAATTAGAAATGTTCTAATTGTAGCAATGTTTGTGATACTAAAATATACAAAGAATATGACGTGTTTAATATGTTGGGACAGACAAGGGAACTGTAACCTTATTTTCAACCTTTATTCTTGTGGACCAACAGCTAATATCTAATATCTGTCTTGTGGTTATTCAGTTTTAGAAAATAACAGAACTGCCAGCATTCCAATCCCCCCTCAGTCACTTTTACCCACCCTCCCAAAAGTGGCATTAATATCATTGATCTCATCTCAAAGCAATTCATTTGTTTCCTAAGATACGTAGGTGTCCACAATATAAAAGTGATAATTGAGAAGGTTTCCATCTGACACTAATTATTTGGAATATGTGTATTTCAGTCAGGCTAAAACCTTCTCTGTGTGTTTGAGTGTCTTAAAGTGAAATATGAGGACCAACAGTGACGTCACTGAAAAGTGTGTTAAAAGTGTGTTAAGTTCCAAATATGTCCACTAGGGACAAAATCGAAAATGAGCACATTTGTTAAACACACTTTACACACTTTTTTCTTTAAATTGTGATGTTTCAGGACATCATAGATTTTTGGTCTGGGAGCACTTTTTACGGTGTCTAGAGTGCTGTAGAGTGCTTAGAAAAATGAGGACCTCAAAAATGTCATGACTTTTCCACAGGTCCTGATAGTGAAGGTGTGTTATCTTTAAAATGTCCTGAAATGTCCTGAATACAAACTCACACACACACACACACACACACACACACACACACACACACAGACAGGGGGTCCTCGTGTTACGACGGTCGCGAGATACGTTGTTTTCGTGGTTACGACACACTCCCGTGAACTTCCTTGTTTCGACTTAAGCGGTTTGCCCCATAAATATGTACACACTTCACACGGGAACTAGTTGGTGAGCGCTCTCTCTGTCTCTCAGCGCGCCTGCCGGCTCTCCAACACCTCCACAGCACAGCTACGCTTCTAGTCTCTACTCTGGTTTGTCATTTTTGGTTAATACATTCTGTTAGATTCTTAGAAATGAGAAAGTCTTGATGGAGAGGCTCCATCGAACGTTGGATCTTTTCTTCGCATCAGACCAGGTTTTCTCCCCAAGATTTTTTAGCCCCATTTGCAGGAGACTCACTCATCAGCCAGTGTTGAATGACAACATGCAGCTAAATTGAGATAGTAATAACAGGTTGATAGGATTACATTCATCTTCCGTTTAGTTCTCATCAAGACTCTCCTGCAGCTGGTGGAGACCATTATGTTTTATTGATTATCAAAGAAGGTTACTTTTTGTTTCATTAATCAAACAATTGTATTTTAATTCTTTATTTCACAAGCTGTCAAAGAAATGCCAAAATTTGAATTATGAAAGCATCACAAAAATAAATATGAGTAAAGAAAAAGGTACATGCACTCTATATTATTTGCTGTAGTGCAGGTTAAGCCTTTGAAGATGCATTTGCATTTTCATTTTCAAATGATTGTGGAACTGCATATTGATTTTCACTGTGTCCCTAAAAAGAGGGACCAGGAGTGGACGATGTGTGCAAAAAAAAATCTTGATTATGTTGTAAAATATATTCGATAGCAATAATTTGACGATATCCTTTATTTTTCTCTTTCTTTTTTCTTTTCTTTTTTTTTTTTTTACAAAAATGCAGTTAAAACTTTTCTTGCTCACCAGGACATTTACAGAAGGACAGAATGTTTTAGAACAACAGCTCTTTCAGAACAACAGTTTATTAGACTTAAGCATTCAAGAGACTCCCGATGAAACTCAATACAATACAATAAGTGGGTAAACATTCAGGTTCACTGCTCTGAGGTCACTGACATATTAGTAGTGTTTTTTTCTTTTCAATGGCAGCCAGCAGACAACATGTTGCTGCATTGCAGCAAAGTACACTATATTACAACACATCAATATTACATTCATCTCAAAAGGAATAATCAGTCATGACTAATTAGTAATGGTCACAGTCGTCTGACCTTATTGGCTGCTCTATTTTCAGGTCTGGGAGTGATCATGACACAGCAGGAAGAGCAAGATTTCATGGAGAGCCTGGAGGCGGCCCTCTCCTGGATACAGGCGATCCAGGAGAGATTGAAGGCCAATGACAACACCCAGGGGCCCCTTGAAGCCCTGGAGGCGCGACTTAGAGAAACAGAGGTGTGAAACATTGTTAAACATCTGACCCTTCACCCCTGACCCCTGCTACCGCTTTCGCACTCTGTCATTAGATTCCAGGGACCAGGCACACCAACTGGGCTTTACAAGTGGTCTAAAGTTAGTCAGGGTGCTTGAAAGCATCAATTGAACTCCAAAAAGAGGTCCACTTCACTTGGCACCAAATGCCGAACTCTGGTGCGGTCCCTCTGGTGAGAAGGCGAACAGGGACCAACTCAGGTCCAAACGAACTTTTCGAAATGCATCATGGGTGGGGCTAGATGGGATGCCGGGTGGCGAGAGCCTCTGGCCGGCCACGCTGACTGGGAAGCCACGCTGTGGAAAAAGTCCCATGGAATGGCTAGAGTGGAATGGGATACTACCTCCAGGGGATCGGCGGCCAGCGATTCCCTGTGTCCCCCTGTGTTAGTATAGTTAGAGTACAATTAGAAAACAGTTTATTTTCATGTTCCTCTGTTTTGTTCCCCCAAACGTCCTAAATATAATCTCTTATGTGGATTTGTTTTAATTAGATTTTTAATGATCTCAAGTCAGAGGAGGAAGGTAGAAGTCATCTCAACAAGAAATTATTATTATTGAAATTATTCCCTCTCACTGTATAATTTATATCTTGAATACTTTATTCCACAGGTGTGTACACATTTAAATTGTGTTCCCTCTGTTTTTCTAATTGTGTAGAGAATCCATCAGACAGAACATGAAGGTCATGTAAAGATGGACTTGGCGTTGGTGACAGCTGAGAACCTTTTGCAGAATGGAGATGAGGAGACGAAGAGTCACACCCATGCTAAGCTCAAAGATCTGAAAAACTTATGGGAGGAAACCTGCACCTACATCGTCCATTGTCACAGGTGCTGTTGTAAACACTCTATCTTTACTTAGGCAACTTCATGTATACATAGTGTGCTGTGTGAAGCCATTTGGAGGTGTTTAATATTCCTTCTGGTATTTGAAAAGGAATATTTGTATCTAATTGTTAGTTCTGTTAAAATTTTGACTGAATTTCACCATTCACTATTGTCCAGAGCTTTGTATTCACATTTTGGAAATATAGTGTTTGGTTAGTGATTAATTTACCATCTTGTATAACTTGTATAATTTGTCCAACCCAAAGTCAAAACCACTAAGATATTTGGTTGAGCAGTGTAACAACAGTGTAAAAACAGGAAAGCTGAATTCAGACTATGCTTACCATTTTTATTTGAAAAAGCCCCCAAAAATAATTGTTTACGCATGCACGCTCACACACACTATCCTGTATATCATATTCAAACTGGCTACTAGCAGCATTTGGCCAGTGATCCATCAAAAATACATTAAGTTATGACCATCCTTGGGAAGCAGGCAGAACTGTATATGAGACCTGCCTTGTCTCCATGCAGCCATCATTGCAGAAAGAATCTGATATTGTGGGTTTTGTGGACACTGGTGGATCAGTTGATTCATCCAGCATTTCTTCTGGTTTGACACACAAAACACAGTTCACACTCCAAGTTAATTCTAATAAATAACTACATTTAAAAGTTTTACCTCGTAACTCATTGCCACTTGACTAACATTAATAGTTAAGTACACTACTGGCTGTCTGTGGAGTTCTGAGTCATGTCATTGACAAGAGACATTAGTCTGAAATAATGTTTAAACTTCTGGGGAAAATGAGGACTTTGTGATTAAGTGCGCCACAATGACACACTTTTTTTTTTTTAAAGTCACTTTCTATAACCAAGACCCTAAGGAACATTCACATAAATTGCTGATGCAATGTTGTCTTTGGGTTCTTTCACCTCACATGCAGTCGTATCGAGTGGGTGTGGCTTCACTGGAGTGAGTACCTGAAAGCTTACCAAGAATTTGAGTTATGGCTGATGAGGCAGCAGAGCATCCTAGACGCTGGGATGGAGCTACAGTTCGGTGTAAAGGAGAAGCTTTGGCATGTGGACCAACAAAGGGTTGTAGTCAGTGATGTCCATGGGCAGGCTGTGCTTTTGGAGAGGCTGCTGGATGAGGCTGCTGCACTGCACAACAGAACCCAAGACCCCAGTGTAGAACCCCAAGCCCAGGAGAGGCTGCAAGATGCCTATAAAGATGTCAGAGAAGGAGCTGAGGTGAGGTCCTTATTGTTTTTTTTCTGATTGTCCTGTATTCCTCTATACCTCCGTACAATAGCATAGAACAAGGTGACAGATAAACAAGAAGTATAAATGTAGATAATAGAAGTACATTTTACAATCCAGATACACTGTTTACAAATCCAACACTATTTATAATATTGACATTATTATTGCACAGGGTGTATGAATGATTGCGCAGGTGATATGCAAGTGAGACTGATACTTGCTCATTGTACAGTGTTTGTCATAGACTATAAAGGAAGAGGAGGGAAAGACCTACATTTTCACTACCTCACATACTGAGGGTGCAACAATTATACATGTGTGCAGTCTATCGGTCCAATAATTTTGGGGAAGCCAGCATCCACATCAAAGCCCTGTTGTGTGGTATGTAATGTGTCCCGAGTGCGTGTGAATTTGATGTATCTTCCCATTCTGCGTGACATGGCATTTCATACTTGTGACAGCACACCAAAAAGAGGCAGCCACAGTGCGCTGGACTGATCCAGATGCAGGGAAATGCAATGTTTACAGAAGTGTTGTCATACAGGACACTGCGTGACTCCGCCCTGTCAGCAGAGACAGACTGGCATACCGGGCATTTTCCCGGTGGGCCGACGTGCTTTGTGGGCCGACAGTCCCAACACTTTTTTATTTCGTCTTCCCCGGCTTTTTCTACCGGGGAAGGTGTCTCCCTTCAGTGACCTCCACGTTACAATCGAAAACTCGGTGGTAACTCCTGCTCAAATTTTGATTTCGAACAATAAATTGTGGAGCCGTACCCAGAAACCACCGGACCAATCCTGCGAAGCAGCCCGCTGACGTCAGTTTTCGAATAGACTCAGCACGCTTGGAACCGCAGATGAGTGGTTGCAAAGTTGGAACTGTTTTTTCATCCATACACATCACTTCTACCCTCCTCCTCTACAAAAAAAAGGGGGAAAAGGATGTGAACATTCTTATGCTTGAACATGGTGTTCGTTATGGCCAAACTGTGACTAGCACAGAGGTCCAATAACTGAACACCACTCAAGTTCAGATCGGGGAGGCCATTCCTCCCATATCACACCTCTCTAAGTCTCACTGTTGTTGCCCACGTGCGCATTGAAGTCCCCCAGTAGGACAATGGAGTCCCCGGTAGGGACACCTTCCAGTGTCCTTCCCAGGTTCTCCAAAAAGGGTGGATAATCTGAACTGCTGTTTGGTGCATAAGCACAAACAACATACATTATCCGTTCTCCTACCTGAAGGCGAAGGGAAGCTAACCTCTCGTCCCCTGGGGAAAACTCCAACACACAGCTCGAGAGTCAGGGTGTTAAGAGCAGGCCCACACCAGCCCTGCTCTCACCTGGGTCAACTCCAGCATAGAAGAAGGTCCATCACCTCTCAAGGATTTTTGTCCCAGAGCCCAAACTGTGGGTTGAGGTGAGGCCAACTATATCTAGCTGGAAATGCTCTACCTCCCGCACCAAGTCAGGCTCCTTCCCAACCAGTGAAGTAACATTCCATGTCCCTACAACCAGTTTAGATAGAAAGAAAGAAGAAAGAAACACACTTTTATTGATCCCACTGGGGGGAAATTAATTTTACTACATTCCACACATGCAGACAGTACAGTACAGAGTACATAGTACACGACAGTATATATATCATGCACCTGCGGAGCAGCGGGCTGCACTCTATAGAGCACCCAGTGAGCAAATTTGGGGGTTAAGGGCCTTGCTCAAGGGCCCAAAGTGGTAGATGGCGGCGCCTCTTGATTGCAGCCCAATCAAGGTGGTGCATCACCCAAGTTTTCTGGCCAAGCTGGGATTCGAACCAGAAAACTCCATAAAAAGCCTCTTGGTCCCAAGCCCGATTCTCTGGCCGCTTCGCGACCACCTCCCAGATAGCTGGGGATCAGACTGCCAAGGGCCCTCCCTGGCCTGCTGCCCAATCCACACTGCATCGGACCCATGTGGCTCTCCCTACGGGTGGTGGGCCTGTGGGAAGACGGTCCCATGTCCCTGCTTCGGGCTGAGCCCGACCCGACCCCACGGGTGAAGGCCCGGCTACCAGGAGCTTGCGTACAGGCCCCAACCCCAGGCCTGGCTCCAGGGTGGGGCCGCGGTAACCCTCGGGGCAGGGTACTATGTTCCCATGATTTTTCTCTCATATGGGTCTTCCAGGACCATTCTTCATCTGACCCTTCACTCAGAACCAATTTGCCATGGGAAACCCTACCAGAGGCCAATGCCCCCAACAACACAGCTCCTGGGATCATTAAGGCACTCAAACCCCTCCACCACGATAAGGTGATGGTCCACGGAGAGGTGCTAATGATGTCGATGGATCACACCATTTCTTAACGATATATAGCAGAAACCGGTTATCGATACCCATCCCTAGACCTTGTCCACATGTCTGTGTCCCTGCTGTCCTAGGAGCGTCTCTTGCTGCTTCAGAAGATTGCTGAGGAGCACCAGATGTACCAAGGCTGTGTTCAGAGGTTTCAGTCGTGGCTGCTGTCAAAAACTAAGGAGCTAACTAATCTGATGGACAAGGAGGATACAACTGAGAACAAACTCAAAGCCTTACAAGTAAGTCTCAATGAAACTGAATTAAAAAGCTTAAGATAGTTGACTTACATTTAACTTGTAAGTAAGTGATAAAATGAAATGTATTTAATCAGAGTTAGCTTATAGCCACGAATAGTTACCGCAGTTCCAAAGCATATTGTATCTAGCTGTATCTTAGCGATCTAAGTCAATGCTTGGCTATGTTTTCACATCTGTCTCTGTGCCAGACACTGGATGACAGTGTGGCCAGTGAGGAGAAGACCCTGCACCATATTGAGGGTGTGGCAGAGGCAGTGAGAAGCAGCACCTCTCCTGCAGGGGCTGAGGTGGTGGTGGAGGAGGCTGAGGAGCTGAGGCTTGGCTGGCAGAGGCTGCGGCAGGGCCTGTGTGAGGCTGAGGAGGGCCTGCGCTCTAGCCTGGACTCTCAATGTCAGTACCTGGCCAGATGCCAGAGGCTGGGAGAAGATATTGGGCGCCTCAGAGTGCTGCTGCAAGACCTGGACCAGGAGCTGGTTGAGGGCCACAGTGCTGAGGAGTGCACTGACTATACTGAGGAACAGATAGTGGGCCAGTGGCAAAAATACAAGGTAAGTTCTTGACAAATCAGCAGTATTGTACACTACTCACAGAAAAAAAGCATCATTAACCTAATACAGGTGAACTTTATTTGACCATCTGTAAACATCTGAATGCACACGTCCATCTGTTCACATTGTTTGATATGAACAAATGAGTGTTGCATGCTTTTTACATTTTTCATTAATTTCACCCAAACGCCAAATATCTGCAACTTTTTGTGAGTAGTGTAAATAGTGATGTGTGCTAGTTCCTCCTAATGAACTTCAGTCAATATTCAATACTGATCAGTAAACTGAATGCCAGAGTTATTAATGGATTTTGCAATCCTGTATTTCACAAAGTAATTGGGAACTTACAGTTCCAGACTCTGTTTAGACTCTGCACTGCTATTTGCTCAAAGTTTTTCACTTCAGGGCTGTTGAGGTTCACATTGCTTATGCTCTGTATTTGTATATTGCAGGGTGTAAGGAATATTCTAATAGCAGAAGAGTCACAAGTGGAGCTTCTCAAGTCTCAGCTAAAGGAGCTTTTTAAGTTCTCAATGGACTCACGGCACCTTTCTGACGATGTCCTAGATGTTGTCAAAGAGCATCAGAGGTATGTATGACAGGAAGTCTAAATCGTTTAAAAACTGTCAAAGAAAAAAATGTTGTGGATCACATGTAACCACATCATGAATGCAATTACCTGCAGTATCATATTTATACACAGAACGTGTACATGATAGTATCCTTTTGAACATTTTGGATGATGGTACGGTTAAAACAGTGAGTTGCTTGATTTGCACATTGATTGAAGCTGAAAGCAATATTGAGGTAAATATTGGGATAAATACAGCAATCCGAAATAGGGGCCAAATCTGGATGGCTTAATGAAACACAGATTTACTCACATCAACGGAGCACCATAATGTAAATAGTAAAAAAAGTTTCTTTTTTTTAAAAAGATGTCCCCTTTAAGGGAAATTTGCCAATGAAGGATATACTGACATTTGTTGAAAGTAGGTCCTTAATTTGGACCTTTCTTTGTAATTTTTTCATTCTTGTAAATGGGATTGTATTTTTTACACTCTTTTTAGTATTGTTTAATGTTTATAAAATGAACAATACTTGGTAAGTGTAAAGTTATGTTTTAATTCACCTGCACTTTTTAAATCACTTTTGTTGCAGTGTGAAATCCAGAGTGAGCAGGCTGTGTTCGGGGTCAGAGTGTCAGCTGAGAACCATCCTCCAGGACCCGCTGCTGGTCTATGCCCAGTGGAGCCACATGGTCTGTCAGGTGTTGGAGGCTTCTGCAGACGTTACTGACTTCACCCATATTGCCATGATGGTTCAAAACATAGAGGTAAACTGCACATGTCACAAAGCATATTGATACTTGACAAGCAGAAAAAATCCCAATATTATTAAAGTTTGGCATGTGTACACCTGTAGTTTAGTTCATTTTCTGGAAGATAGAGAAAATTCTATGACGAGGTGAAGAAGTGTTGAGGTGGATCAGTCCAGAGCACCATGGCGCCCTCTGCTGGAATCTTCCAGAGCAGTTTTTCCGGTGTGCTGTCAAGTATAAAATGCCATGTCACGCAGAATGGGAAGCTACAGCACATTTATCGAAACCACAAACACACGCACTCCTTATTTGTGCAACTTTGTGCAAATATGCGATTCAAAAGGAGTCATTACCAGTATCAGGGGTCAGTGCACGGCTCCTTCATCTTAAGGAACAGTGTTTTTTTTCCAAAGCTGAGAGATGGAGAATATGGAGATGGATGGCATTTGGGTAAGGTAAATAGCTACATAAATTTTGCTTTGTAAAAACCATTCCTCACATTAATGACAAATATTTGATAGCTGTTTATATTCTACTTTTAAGGTGCCATTTTTCATAAACGCGATATGGGAGGCTGTCTGTGAAAAAGTTAATGCTGTGGGTAAAACAAGATGAAATCAAGAGAAGATGCCAAGATCTACAAAGAAGAACCAAGGAAACAAATAGCTCATAATAAAACTTCGGCAAATAAAACATGTGGTGGACCGGCAGAGGACAATTTAAGGATATGACACACAGAAACTGCGGAGCAAGTTAAGCCCATAATACCATACACATGTATTTCTTTTATTGGACACATTAAATTGATAATGAATTAATATTCAGATATGTGCCACAAAAAGAATGTGCTTCCTGTTTTAACGTTGAGTTGAATATACACAGAAAACACGTAAAGATAGATACAGATAGATACCTGCTTACGATTTGAGATTTACATATTTTTTGAGAAAACAACCCTGTTTTTGGTTGTTTTTGCAAAGGAGAATCATCAGTAGGTCTGAGCAGCGGGGAGAGGGAGGGGAGAGCGGGGAGAGGTTGAGTCATGACGACCATGACTCAACGTGACCACTCCAGCAGAACACAGCTACAGGACCATCATGGAGCACACCGCGTGCTATGAAGCAACTTTCGTTGTGTGGACCGACACTGATGGAGACCTTCTCTATAGTCCAGAGAAGGTGGCCCAGGTCACAGTTGTCTGTTGCCTGCTGCATAAGACTGCAAAACGCCACTGAATGCTGCCATGTTGAGGTTTTTTATTTCCCACACAATTAAACAAAGAGAAAAACGCCATGATCAAACATAATTATATAGAATATATTGTAAACATATTGTGGCTCATAGGCAGCCTAACTATTACTAGCCAAACAAAACTGAAAAAACAACAGCCACCAAAAAATGAAAACCCAGCTAAACATTAACGAAATTAATGTTGAAACTACCTACTATCTATTTTTTTCCTTTTCCTTTCTCTGCAAAGTTTAATTTTCCTCTGCACATTATTTAATGTCCTTGCATCAGTCTGATTTCTCTGCAAATGTTTAAATACTCTAGCAAAGGTTTCAATTCAAATTCAGTTTAATGTATGTTTAATGTGTGTTTGAATGCTGCTACTGGATGCAAGCTTGAATTTCCCTCGGATAAAATAAAGTAGCTTTTACGCGTTTTGAGTGTATATTCAACTAAACGTTAACACAAGAAGCACATTCTTTTTGTGGCACACATCTGAATATAAATTCATGATTAATAATTTTCATTAAATGTGTCCAATAAAAGTAATGCATGTTTGTGCTATTATGGGCTTACCTTGCTCCGCAGTTTCTGGCTCAAGGGTGTCGTATCCTTAAATCATCCTCTCCCGGTCCATCAACTGTTTTATTCGCCGAGGTTTTATTATAGTTTATTATTATAGCTTCCTATAGTTTATTATTTGTTTCCTTTGTTCTTCGTAGATCTTGGCATCTTCTCTTGATTTCATCTGTTGTTCTTCTTGTTTTACCCACAGCATTAACTTTTTCACAGACAGCCTCCCATATCGCGTTTATGAAAAATGGCACATTAAAGTAGAATATAAACAGCTATCAAATATTTGTCATTAATGTGAGGAATTATTTTTTACAAAGCAAAAATTATGTAGCTATTTACCTTACCCAAATGCCAGCCATCTCCATATTTTCCATCTCTCAGCTTTGGAAAAAAAACACTGTTCCTTAAGATGAAGGAGTCGTGCACTGACCCCTGATACTGGTAATGACTCCTTTTGAATCGCACAAAGTTGCACAGAATCGTTCTCTCCGTCACCTTTCATTGTGCCGATGTCTCCTCCTTGTTACAACAATCGCAGTCATGTGTGCACATAGCTGTGCCAGTTATGCCTTTCAGAAACAAAAAATGAAGATGCAAAATCAGCGCGTTTTCGGGTTTAGTAAACCACATTGAGTGTGCTGTCTTTATCTAAGCCCCGTGAGGCAAATTACAATTTGTGAATATGGGCTATATAAATAAAATTTGATGGATTGATTGATCTATTTGCATCAACTCCGCCCAACATTTTGCGTGTTCTGGCAGAGATACCCACATTTGCATATTCATTAAGGCAAACACGCAAACTGAATTGCGTGTCCTACTTTAGTAATTTGAGGGACACAATCCTAGATCAGCTTCAACATGTGTTTGTGCATTCGTTTTCACACACACACACACGGTTTAGAAAATCAGGCCCAGAGGGCTAAAAACACACTGCAAAAAACCTCAGTTAAATCGGGCGGGCTCCACCACGTTTGCAACCGCTGTCAGTTGTGCCAGCAATCCACAACACACCAACCAATAGCGTGTGCAATCTGTTTGCGCACACAAAAAGATTAGTAAATCAGTCTTAGTAAATCAGGACCATTGTCTTATAAATAGCCACTAGTGGTATGGACGTTAGCTAATTTCCCCTGCGTTTACAATACAAACTAACTTGGCCATAGAACATTAGCCAAAATTATTTGATTGCCATTTTATCACTGTGTCAGATTTGCCAAGAGGTTGGGTTGCTTTGGCCTACTCATTCCATAGCCTGTGTGTTCTGACAGCAGTCCAGCTGACCGCAGGTTCTGCTACATGCTCCTGTTCACTGTGTTCTGGCCACTGCCACCACTGCCACCGTCATCAGTCAGGGGAGCTGATGAAGGACCTGCTGTGGCAAACATCACTGTCTTTTTTGCAGTGAGGAGCATTTTTTCTCGCAGTTTCTCTGCACCTCCTTTTTGTTTTTTCTCCATCCTACATCACACTGCACACCGGTGCACCGAGCCAAAGGGAGGTGGGGTTTCATGTGATTGTAGTGGTGCACCAGGAAGCAGACAAGCCGTATGATGTCTAACAGGTCAATGCTTGATTATCACTCCTATAAACTGTTTCCACTCTCTTATTAACTTTTCCCACACTTGTATAAACACTTAATATGCTCTTAAACACTTTCTACACACTTAATTCAGACTTTTACGAAAATTTCACAAAAACACAATACCACAGAGCAACACTATGCACAGCAATCAGCCATCAATGTGATGTGCACAAGGAGAGATGCACGAGGATACAGAACACAGTGCTGTGGTTGGTCATCTTCCATTCCATCAGCCAATGGTGTGCCGTGTACAATGTCATGTTGGCTAACTTGCGGAAGTAGCACTGGCGTATAGTACTGTGTTTGCATTGTGTATTGTATGGTATTCATCCACTGATGAAATACCTGTACATATTGTATTTTTTCTATTTAAAATCCCACAATATAACGAAAACTCTAACAACACAGAATAAAACAGTAAAGAATCACGCGATACAGTGAAGCCGCGATAAGTGAACCACGATATAGCAAGGGATCACTGTACCACTACAGACAGGATGGTGGTCTACAAAGACTCTGGGCTGCTGCTTTGTGGTGGCCGAGTGCAAGCCTTTAAGGAAGACCAAGTCAGTATCCCCATCCTACCTTGCAAAGTCTGGGTATCCACACTGTTAGCCCGGGAGGCCCACAATGATGGAGTGTATGGGACCTTGGTCAGGATGAGTAAAAAGGCATGGGTTGTAAAAGGGAGGAGAATCACCCAAAAGATTGTTGATGGATGCCAACCTTGCAAATGAACGCCCAATTGAGGCCTGGGTGCAAAGCAGAGAACACTGCATACAATATGTCACACCTAACGCTCTTCTGCTTGGTCGAGCTTCTTGCAGTGGAGATGTCAAACCCTTTGACTTTTGCAGCTAACTCTACAAGAGACCCCAAGCGTTGCAGGCAGAGGTGGCAAAGTTCTGGAGGAGTTGGAGCCATCTTGCTAGTCCGAACCTGTTCGTCAGAAGCTAGTGGCACACTGGCACGCTGTACAAAGAAATGTCATTGTTGGGGATGTTGTCTGGCCTTGTGACTAAAGCCAGTTCAAACTCGGCAGGGTCATTAGCACCAATCCCAACAGTAAAGGCATTGTGAGGGATTGTGAACATCAGGATGTCCCAAGTTATTGCGTCTTGGCAAACAAAGGCTCTGAAGGGAAAGCCAGGGCATCCAGTAAAGGAGAAAATCCAAGCCACAATCCTTCACAGGGATGTTAGACGGCTCATCGTCTTGTTATCTGCAGAGGAGCAACCGGAGTACCAAATTGGTTACAACTGACCACTAAGTTTGCCTAGGGAGCAGACAATCTCCGCAGAAGCGCTGTGGGAATATCAAGTAGGAGATGTTAAGTCAAACTTCTGTCTTAAATAAATAAATAAATGGAGAATTGTATAAAAGGTTTATAAACTAACTGCCAAGAGGGACAAAGTATAAAATCATGGGGTGCACTCCGGACCGATAAACGCAGCACACGGGAAGGGGATAATTCCGCTGCCGGTGTAATCTTAAGGAAGGAGACTCATTCAAATTCACTTGTTTGCATTATTTAACGGATTATGATTATTTGTAGTTATAATTATGCATTTTGTGAATTATTTAAGAATGTCGTTATGTCTGCTCTGTTTAAAGGTTTTTCACCTAAATGGCCAAATGTGAAAGCACCAAAAAAATGAAATGGAAAAGGGAACTGAGTAGATGTGGAATCTTTGAAGCATCTTCAAATAAGAGAAAGATAGAAAGAAGGAAAAAGTTGTCTCATTCATCATTTGAGTGGGATCCAGTAATTTCTATGATGATGTCTCATCCCTTTCAAGCTGGGAATGACGCACAGGAGTAAAGCAACTTGACAGAAATTGTGTTGTGATGATGCGAATAAGCACTGACTAAAGGTTTAAAGAAGAAGATTGTAAAGCTTTTGTCCTCTTTGCTAGCGTCTGCTGAAGGATAGTGCCCAACTGCAGGAGCATTTCACTGTCCTGCATGAGAAGGGAGATCTGCTGGACTCTGTGTTTGGTCCTGAGAGGTCTAATGGTTTGCAGGGTGAGTTGACCGCTGCCATCAAACACAGAGAGCTGCTGCACACTCAGCTGCTGCAGAGGAAGAGCAGACTACAGGTAATGAAATGTTATTGTATTACATTTGGTTTAAAATCCATCTCCAACATAAACTATTCAGAACTGTGTAGCATATCAAAATATGATCATATAGTCATAGTAGGTGTGTTATTTAAAACTTACATTTTTATTGATTGAATACAAAGAGAAATTAGTTTGGAATGGGAGTGGAATGGAAAACTCAATGTAAAATAGCTATGGTCTGTTTCTCCAGCAACCCCATGCTTAACTGTTGCTGAGTTATTGCCACAATTGCAATAATTGTTAGCAATTCTTCTAACCACATAGTGGACCTATTGCTGCCACTTTGGAAAGAAATGGAAAACAACATATATAATTGAATATACTGTATGTATATATATATATATGTTCAGATATGAGTAGCTATATCTTAGAAGGCAGTTGGTTACAACTCATAGAGAATGTAAGAAAATGACAACATACATACAGTTCAGACTGCCCATATAACAACATCATTATACTTTCTTCTGCTCTCAGGCCTTAATTTCGAGAACAAAGGACTTTGGTGACACCTACAACTTGATCAGCTCAAAGCTGGACCATCTTCAAGAGCAAGTGATGACAGTTGATGTCCTCCAGCCGGACATCTTGGCCAAGAAAAGTCAGTCAGACCAGTTCAGTGTGAGTTAAGAGTTTTGCCACTGAAAACCCAAACTTGGTGGCCTGAAGTACCCTGTAAGGCTACCATTCCCTCACACATTGGTCATATATTAAGTTCTATGCATTACATTTGGAAAAAAAATGTCTTACTGCAGAAACATTATGTGGGTGGTAATCACAGTTTACTCCTGTACTACTGTAGGTCCACAGTAATGTATTCTTGTCACATTAAAATTGGAAATAAAAATAAAAATAGTCCACAAATATCACAAGATTTTCCCAACATATTTTTAACTGACATGACATTGTTAAAATGGACTCCAGACCTAGTGTAGCCTTACTGAGGTATAAAAGTAAAAATACATACTGGAAAGGGACTGAAATATCCTATTTTCTATATTTATTATGTTAAATATTTTCTATATTTAACATAATAAAGTCAGGTTTAATACAATGTAATTTAATATGCAAGACCTGTAAACCTGCATACCTGGAGAGGTACTATGCAGACCCACATTCAGTCCATGTTGAGCTGGGGGTTGAGCTTAACAAACCCCAGCTCTTTATGTTAGTCAGGCGTGCCACTCTGCCTCCGTGCTGTACAGCATAGGAAACTGAAAATAATGATAATTCTTAAACCAGTTTTCATAAAAAGAATTACAGCCTGAACCAAAAGTAATTTCTCAAAGGATGCACTGCAAAAACCTCATAGATACCGTAAATTCCGGACTATAAGCCGCTACTTTTTTCACACGCTTTGAGCACTGCGGCTTATACAGTGATGCGGCTAATCTATGAATTTTTACGGGCTGACGAGCTTCATACTGCCATAACAGCCTCCGACAACTTTTCCTGCACAAAAAAAGGGGGTGCAGCACCTGTCTCACATGTAGTATTAGCATCACTGTATTGCCACTGTACCCAGACACTCTGTGACGCTCTGTGAATTGTTATATTCTCACTTTTTATCCAAACGCTGCGGCTACACTGATCGCTAAGCTAGATACAGCTCTATCACCTCTCCTCTACTGCCCTCTACTGTCCTGGAGTGGAAGTCCCTTCCAATTATAAGGCGCTGACGTCAACTGTGGCCGTTGAAGAACAGCTGTCTAGAACAATAGGAGAGTGCTTTTACTCACTTCCTTTTGCAAGTTGTAGACGCCCAACGATGGCTGAAGCTGTTTTTATGATATAATGAAGGATATGTTTATACCGAGGGGAAAGCTACCAGACGCTGCAGCTTACACAACAAACTTGAACTACATTTCCCACTCTGCCTCCGTGCTGTACAGCATAGGAAACTGAAAAAGTAATGATAATTCTTAAACCAGTTTTCATAAAAAGAATTACAGCCTGAACCAAAAGTAATTTCTCAAAGCATGCACTGCAAATAATCTGGGACTTGCCAAGATTTAAAATCGTATTTTTCGACCTCATAGATAATTTACCTTGTTTTAAAAGCTATTTACTTATTTTTAGTCCTTCATGAAATGGAAAAATCTTAAACTGAGCAAGTCAAATTTGACTTGATCAGAAATCTTGACATTAGATGTTCAATGCTCAGTTTAAGATTTTCCCGTAAAATCTTATATATCTCTATATAATCTCTATAAAGTTCCATTCAAGTGTTGCCGGAGCTGAAAGATTATGGTCTTACTTCTGATGGCTTGCTGTAAAACTGTATCTTTTGTGACCTTAGGTGATCCAGAAGGACCTAGAGGACTGTGAAGCCCACATCACAGCCCTTGAGACTCTGGTCTCCAATCAGAACAACAGGACTCATTTTGAGAAGCTGCTTGCTGACTGGAAACATCTGTACAAAGCTGTCAGGGTGAGATTAATTGCTATTAATATGCAACAGGGGATTGTACAGAAAAAACGTGTAGTTTTTTGATGGTACTCACAAAAAAAATCATAAATTAATAAGTCACTAATTGAGTGAGATAAACAGAGAGACCGACAAACAGATAGACCATATTAATCCTGAAAGAGAAATTGTTTTGTTTCAGTAGCAAATAGAGAATAAGAAAGAGAAAACAATAAATTAAAGACATTAAATAAAACTGTGACTGTGTGAACAGAATAAAAATAGAATAGAATCAAAGCGAATAAATGTCTATTAATGATGTACCCATAGCCAATACAGCGACGTAACTGGCACTTGTCATCTGGTAGAAAAGTTTCAGTACACATTGAAGGACCTAACCTTCTTCAGGAACTGCAGTCCGCTCATCCTCGTCTTGTACACAGGGTTGGTGTTGGTAACCCAGTCCAGGTGGCCAGTCAAGTGGACGCATACATATTTATAGTGCTTCCTTGCCCGTGGTGTTTATGGGTTTGGTTATAGTTTTCTTTCTACTAAAGTCAACCACTGTCTTCTTGGTCATATTCACATTCAGGAGCAAGTAATTCCTGTTGCACACAAAGTTGTCCACAAGTTGCTTTAACTTCAATTCCTGTCCATCTCTAGTACACCCAACCACAAGAGTCATCAGAGAACTTCTGCAGTTGGCATCATTCAGAGAAGTAGTTAATAACAGAGGTACACAAAGTCATGGTGCCACCCCCTGGCTATGGGACGTTTCGGCCGTATAGTTACATGCCTGCAATGCACATGCACTGCTTCTTCTAATTGTTTGTCTTCCTTATGAAAATAAACATGAAACTTTGCCACCAAACCCACGCTCTTTGGAGCTACACTGGATGGACTACAAGACTCCCTATTACAGTTTTCAGAGCTGCCCTCTGAAATAATTTAATGGCAGTCTCACTAGACAAAAAATGATTTAATCACACTGCAGAAACTTGCACAAAAACTGATTTCAAACAATGGACTAAAGGCAAAAACTGATGACAAAGCAGGGTCAGGTAAGTCATTGGCTAAACAGAAAAATGTTGGAATAGGAGACACCAAGGTACAAGACGGTACTAAAAAACACCCTTGGTCAAAGTAATAATTATAAAAGAACACATTATAACTGTATACAATTTTTTATTTTGTTTGAATTTAAGTCAGTTGTAATTTTTTCCTTGGCATTTTGCTGTCACATTGATTGTTGATTGGTTGTGTTTTGTTTGCAGATGAAGGTGCATGAGAGTCAGAAGAGCATTGCAGAACATGAGAGCTTGCATGACAGCCTGCTGACCATGGAGAAGTGGCTGATGATAATGAAGCAAAAGTTGAAGTCCTTTCACAGCTCCTCAGGAGAATGGAACTTTGAGGGCCGCCAACATGAAGCTGAGGTCTGTGTGTGTGTGTGCCACTTCTTCTTCTACTTCTGTTGTTTAATTGCGGTTCATTTCCACCCTGTTCATAACTTCTTATAATCAGCAAGGCAGTGCTGCAGACCTGTTCTACCCCAGCTCCCCACTGTGAAACTACTTGTTAATAACGTATATACCACTTCACTTCACTGCTGTTAAATGGACTTCATTGCAAAATCCCATGTTTATATATTTACATCACCTTACATCTGTGCAATGCTACCATTTTACTTTACATGCATAGTCTTTTACAGTAGAGTAAAAGGTGCATATTCTCATCTCATCTCATCTCATCTCATCTCATCTCATCTCATCTCATCTCATCTCATCTCATCTCATCTCATCTCATCTCAATAAAGAGTGATATAAATCTTCATGTCTTAGCTCTCTGATGCTGTGTCCCCCTGTCCACAGAAAGCACTGGGGGAATTTCCAGAGAAGGAGATTCAGCTGCAGCAAATGGAGGTCCAGGCACAGAGGGTTTTGCAGAGGACTTCAGAGGAGGGACAGATCCACATTTTGCGTGACATGAAGCGTCTACAAGAGGCCTGGGTGGACCTCAACAACATGCGTTTTGGTCTCAGCAGGTACCTGAAAATGTAGTATTAAAAACAGAATGAGGTCAGACATCACCAGAAACTAATCAGTGGAGTCAGAAATGAGCAGACTGCCATGCCATTGTCCATGATAAGCCTTCTATATAGTAGAAATGCTTGGGTTTGTCATTTCTTGTATATGCGCATCAAATTAACAACATGGCCCTGTACAATGTAGCATGTTTAACATGCACAGGATACTTTTTTTATTGCCTGACTTAGGTTAACCCCAACAATGCCAGTGTAGACAAACATGTACTCCAAAGTTATTGCTGTTGACAATGTATCTTATGATCTCCTCTGGATTTATAAGCTTACTGTAACTTTAACTTTATTGCATTCTGAGGAATAAACAACTCAGTTATATGTGCAGTGAAATAGAGGAGCAGTCCACCTTAATGAAAGTAATGTTTTGGTTTTTTTTACATCATGACATTTAACAATCTGTTTATTGTTTTTAGGCTAGAGGAATAAACCTACAAGAAGAGAAATGATAACATTATAAACTAAACCCATAATCCCTCCCACCACATGTGTGTGTGTGTGTATGTATATAAAACGTTATATATATAATGTTATACCACAATATTAGTCACACGTGAAATCAGGTTAATTGAATTTTTCCAAAATAGCTAATAAAATTTTGAGCACGCCTCACCAGCCCCACACCATAGTTGGAAGTCAGTTAGTAGTAAATTTTATTTTTAAGCTTCATTCCAAACCATTTCTCACTTAACTTTTATGAAGTCCCTAAGTCACTAGAATGACAGAAATGATCTTTTTCAGTTTTTAATTTAAGAATCTTGTGTTCAATATCTTGTCCAAACTGCTGTTTCTAAGGTCAACAATAAAGATTGTAAGGTCAGGCAAATGGTTGTGGAAGTGGGTGTGGTTCAGAATATGAACGCATCATATAAACACACAAAAGACATGAGCGTTTCTGTAGTTATTGCTCATTGCCTGTCAGAGTTTTATACCATTAAAATACCTAGAGGAGGGCAAAGGAAACAATAAAGGGGAAAACTGTGGCACAGGAAGAAAGTGGGTCATCTCCTTCATCTCCACATGGTTACTCCTATAAGGTCCCATCAGTATATGAGTATATGAATGTGTATGTTAATGGAATGAATGAATGGGTGAGATTCTGCCATGTACTGTAAAGCACTTAGTGATCAGCAAGACTAGAAAAACACTTTCAAAGTGCAGTCCATTTAATCCTTTGTAGCTTGTCATTCTCTTATTGTTGCGATGAATTAGACATGCATATGATGAACTGGTGAATTATGATCTTTGTTCTCATTCTTTTTCTCTCAGGCTACTGAACAGCTCCATGAAGCACACAGAGTCTGACTTGTGGACTGTCAGAGGCCTGTCTGGTGATAGCACATTCTTTACTGAGCATTTTCAAGGGGAGGAGGACAGTGGGGTGAAGGCAGAAGGTCCAAAAAGCCACAGAAGTCAAAAACAAGACCAGTCACTCAAGCTGCTTGGAGCTTTGGAAAGTCCTGGACGTGGACAAGGAGACGATCTGGAGGGAAAGGCAGTGGAAGGGGTCACAACAGGACAGGGGGTGCATGTTAAATGTCACCTCAAGCTGGCTGGACAAGATGAGCTTAGTCCCTCAAGTGCAGACAAGGACAGTGGGCATTCATTCAAAGGAGAAGATGAAGTCGAGTCCATGGCTTGGAGCATTCATGACAGAGCAAGCCAGGGTGCTTCCAAAGACACAGAGGGATTCCCACACAGTGAGAGATCAACAGGGCCTGAGAGAGACAGAGGGGGCGCTGCAGCTTTAACTGCAAAGGTCAGAAGTTGAAAAGGGGCAAAAAAATCAGGTCTTCAGATGGAAGTGTGAAAGCAGGAGACTGTGTGTGTCAAGGTTATAGTACTTCATGCTCTCTGGTTAACTTCATAAAGTAGCAGGGGTTTTTGTTGAAAAATGTTTCTTAACGACCTCCTAGTTAATTACACACACATACAAGCATTTTGTAAAGTTTTGGCTGAAAAGTTGAAATGAAATTGCAGTGGCATATAACAAAGCACAGGAGTCTGGTGACTGTGAATGGCTGTGGTTAGCATGACCCACATATGCAGCCAGAATCAGACAGAAAAGGAAAACTGAACCGTCTGCAGACTGCAGAGTTTGTGCTGTGTAAAAGTTGTCTAACTTGTTTTGTGTTTAGCAGGGGAGAACAGAGGACTGCAAATCGAGAAGGAAGGAGTTTGAGGCCTGGCTGTGCAAAGAGAATGAACTCCTCTCAGGGATCCTCTGTATGAAGGAATCAACGCTCAGTGCCAAAGACCTCAAGATCCAACAAAACACACTCAAAGTGAGTCTCTTCACATTTAGACACGCAGGATGCTTTGAGCTTACAGATAGTTAGTGCGAAGTTCAGTTACAGTTATGCACAGTGCTTATTTTTGTTGCCTTTTATTGGTGGATCACATCAGTGATTACTCCTAAAGTTTTTTCATATTGTATTTCAACAAATCATTGGTCAACTGCCACTTCCTGGCCTTTTCAGTGTTTGAAGCATAAATCAAAATATATGATTAATGATTAGATTCTTGCTGTCACAATACTATGCACCTTCAAATGTACCCTGACATACTAACAAGACCTAGCATACCACCTTGGGTCCGTGTCAATTTTTTTCTTTTCTTTTCTTTTTTCTTTTTTTTTTTCATATTTAAGGTGTAAAATTCCTTAAAGGGACCATTACTGATTTGGAAGTGGACTCTTCCACAATGCTTGAATGTTTATACAGTAGTAAGACAAAAAACAGCTGTGATGTCCCCATTTACCAACAAGGTAGAAAACCCACCCACCCAGTTCACTAGCCCTGTTGTTGTCCAACTCCACGTTAGAGTTACTAATGTAAACACTATAGCACCACGGCATAACAAACTGGGGCAATATTTGTGCTAAGCTATTCTTGCATGGGCATTGTACAGTAGAAAACTGTTTTGTTTATGTAATGTAGCATATCATGTTAGTAACAAAACACTGACACTTTCAATTCAATTCAGTCCATGCTCATTAATGTTATGGGTCATTTGGGAGAGTTTTGCCAACTAATGAACAGGGAGTTTGGGTCCAAGTAGCATTAAAGGAAATGAAACATTGTTTATCTTCACATACTTCTTTATATTTTAATGATAAACAACATGTTACTGTTTGCCCACTAGGAACCCTTAGCTTTGACTCCAAATTAGCTTTTGTTAATTGTTATTAGTTTTGAATATTTTTTCCAAAATAAAATCTCAACATTATATGTTTTGTAATTACTGACATAATCATCAAGATTCAACTGTTACTGTTCAATTTACTGTAAATATAAAAAGGTCTTTTATTTTATCAGTTGTGGTTGTATTGGAGAAGGTTGTAAAGGATGTTATTTTTGTGTTTTCGAGATTTATTTGTGCTCTGCAAATGATGCTGGGCTTTGGGCACCGGTCCAAAGGACTGTAGGCCACTGTGCCACCCTGTTTCTGATTGTTTGGTTAGATACATGCGCACCGATAGCGCCTCATCTGGAGGCTCTGGCAGTGCTCCTTTACACAAAGAAGCATGGTAGATATCGGTCGTGTTTCTGACTTTATGCCCTTCAAGGTCCTTCGCAGTTCTCCATGTGTGATGGCCATGTTATGGAAATGGTGAGGTTTTTAGATGAGAGATGAAGACCACAAGCAGAGAGAGACAGAGCCAGGATGACTTAGTTTGAAGATCAGCTTTACTGAGTACTCAGCAGAAGCGATAGTAGTATCAGGCAGGCTGCAGCACAGTCAGTTATCCCCTTTCTCTCACAGTCTGGGATTATATAGGCTTCTGGAGAATACCCTACATAGATTAGTTCCGTTTTACAGGGGGGCAAGGAGACAGTTCTGGTGACAGTTTGGAGACACATTTGCAATAATCTAAGTCTATGTAGGATAAAGAGGGGCAAAGCTGAAAGCTGAAAGCTGAAAGGCCCACGAGTGCCGTGTTTTTCAACCTTTTTGAGCCACAGCACATTTTGTACATTAAACAAAAATCCTGTGGAACACCAGCAATCAACAAAGTTAGAAAATGTTACAAAAAGTTTCCAAAACAACACTTTCGATGTCTGCAGAGCACAACTGATGATCTGTCACGGCACACTGCTGTGCCACGGCACAGTGGTTGAAAATCACTGCACTAGTGGAACATAATTTTCTCCCACAGGCCAGACTCTTCTCTATGCTCTTGACACTGTGCTGGGAGGCACAGCAAACCTTCTTTGGACCATGTGAAATGATGTGCAATCCTGGAGTACCTGTGCATGTCTCTAATAGTGACAACAACACTAGCAGAACACAAATCTAGAGAAGAATCAGTCAGGAAGGATTAGGAGGAAGCAAATTTATGAGGCCACCACATGCAAACCATTTTCTTTTTTCTTTGGTGGTTGCCTGCTTTTGCATCTCCATTTCGCCTCTTGTCAATTTCATCTGCACCAAAGCAGGTGAAATTGATTCACTTGTGCTTCCTAAATAGACAGGCAGATCTATATCAATGACATGCTCCATAAATGTATTAAGCAGTGAATATGGTGCCATTATTATTATTATTATTATTATTATTATTATTTGTAGTAGTAGTAGTAGTAGTAGTAGTAGTAGATGTTGGGGTTACCTCATTTATACATTCATTTGAAAATTGCTGTTACTCTCATTTCCATGTTAAATTTTTTTAATTCCTTTTTTAATTCTGGTGCAGGCTCTGAGAGCACGAGTACCCTGGGGTCAACAGCAGTTTCAACTGTTGCTTCAGGAGACTCATTGCATAGAAGCTGGTTCTGGGTCAGCAGAGGATGTTGGACTGGAAGAACTGCGCTACCACTGGATGCTCTACAAGTCCAAATTAAAGGATGTGGGAGAGTTCAGGGCCAGGGGCAATGCTAAGGTGAGGAGAGCTCATTGTTATTAATGGCAAAGTGGAAGCTGCTTGCTTTTGAATTCAGAATGTATTTTAAAGCTTTCTGATCAATGCATGCTACAGTCCTCAAGGGTTGGGAATTGGAAGGTTGGTGGTTGGATAGTATGCAAAGATAGTGTTTGTAATATTGGTTGTTGTTTTTTAAGTTGATATTAAATGTGAGTAAATGACTTTGTTTTTTGCAGAGAGTCCAGTCCAAAACAAAGGAACTATCTAATGCAGCAGTACAAAAGGTAACGCCAAACTTGGTACTTAAGAATACTTGAAATAAATAAAAACAGTACCTTCTAAATTTGAATATTAACAAATGTTACAATTCAGATCCCACTTGGAAAACCAGTTGAAATCAAAATGGCAGGTCTCCTCTGCAGGAGTTAACCAGTAACTAAAATAAACAAGCACTGGAAAAACAACCAAGAGAAGTTTTCAGTGACTAGATAACCCTAAAACAATGAGGCTACCTCAGCTGTAAGTCAAATTATTATTTGTGAATATGGATTGTCCAAATCAACTTTGAATTGATTGACTGAATCAATAAGTAAGTTGTAAGTTGTTTTAAGTATATGTGACACGAACACCAACAGGTTGTGATCACTACAGACCACCAGTAGTCCTAAGGTGAAACCCACACTAGGGACGGGCGATATCTCTCCTTTACTGGTAATCACCATGTCTACAGTTAAACGTCGGCGATGGACAATACCATCGCCGGGGGGTTGGCTTTGAGTACGGGGGGTCTCTCGGTGCTCTGATGTCTCAAAACGTCCCCTAAATGCACCTAATGCATACTAATTAGGGGTGTTCCATTGACCATTTTTAGGCAAGTGTGGGTGTGGTATGACCTCCGCACAAGTGACACCACATTTAGAGTGGATTGTGATTTATAAAGGGAAACTGGCGTAGGACGTGTGTAAGCACATTTTTATAAATCAGAATATTTTTGTGCTTACGCCATTTTCGAATCTGGCGTCTGCAAACGTTTTATGCAAATCCTACGCAAAGTTTTATAAGTGAGGCCCTGAGCACAACAATTAACACGCTTGTAAGGAAACGGTTAGGCATCAAATACACTGCCTGCTATTACTCTCATTGTGTAAGAAAATCTGTTCTGTCATGTGATATCCATCCCTTATTGTGGAATTTCCAATGTCTATACACCAGTCAGGCATAATATTATGACCACTGGCAGCCTGGTTAAAGCCGGTAAATCAGAGGAATAAAAAGTTATGTTCTGATGGTTACATTCAGCACATATAGACACATTCAGCACAGCCTCAGCAATGCACCTCAGCCTAATGCAACCCCCCCACGCTGCCCCTTCCCCGGAGTGAGGGGGTCCGTAAGTGGTCCCTGGCCCCATAAAGTTGGAGAACC
The DNA here is from genome assembly GCA_016785345.1 of Trinectes maculatus. Lineage (NCBI taxonomy): Eukaryota > Metazoa > Chordata > Actinopteri > Pleuronectiformes > Achiridae > Trinectes > Trinectes maculatus. The sequence continues at coordinate 90,169 of JAFBJQ010000114.1, forward strand.
CCTGCATTAGATGACTGTATATGGAAATGTTTTGGGAAACATAACCTTACTTCACTGCCTGTATCTATGTCCTTTAGTGACCCATTGTTGTTTCCGTTGTTGCAGAAGCCCAGTCTGATGCAGCGGGTGTGTCAGCTGGCTTTTCCTCTGTGGCTTCTTCTGTTGGCTCTGCTGATCCTGGCATTTCTGCTGCCCCTCGTGGATGAAGGCCACAGCTGCTCCCTCTCCAACAACTTTGCCCGATCCTTTAACATCATGCTCCGATATGATGGCCCTCCACCCACATGAGAACGTCCTCTGACAGCACAAAGTACAGTAACATCTGATCTTGCTCCAAGAACTTACTGTGGCTAATGTACAGAATGTAAACTCTAATACTTGAGAGCCCGCATTCACTTGCTGTTAAATCATCATTCGTTAAATTTAGTTTTACATAAAAGCGCTGCACGTTCAAACCCTGTGTTTCTAACAAATCTCATTCCCATTTCAAACACCACTAAAGTGCTACTACAGGGCTACTCTGATATAATTTCTGCAAACATCATCCCTAACCATTTATGCACTCACACTGCTTGTAAGTGCTTACCAGCATTATCAAGTGTCTTTTCATCCATATTGAAGTACCATTCTTTCTTCACAGTTAAGCCGTTGTAGTTATTCAGCTAAAGTTCTGTTCATCTGACTTTAAATCACCAGTAAACTGAAATCTCCTAGTTAGTGCCAGCTAAAAGTAATTTCTATTGCAGCTTGTTGTTGCTATCATGACAAAACATTCCCATTTTACTGTATCAATACGTGTTGTAAAATACATTTTATGTTGTGAGAGTGTATCTTATCTTTTTAATCACATATAGAAACAGAGAAATACATATTCTGTTTTTCTCACTATACTATAATCAGTGATAAACAGTATTCAGTCTGTGCTTACCGAGCCTGTAGACTACAATGGCTTGAAAACTTTGAGTGACAATGGATCATTTCCCTTGGGAAGTGATACAAAAACATATCATTAGCTTTTCACATTTACATTTTCATTTCATTACTTTTTTCTTAAACTCAGGTTCAGTAGAAGAAGAAGAAGAAGAAGAAGTAATTATGTAATTATATCTAAGTAATGCTTTTCCCTTGTTCCAGTGATCCTGCATGGTGCAACTCTTTAGTAAACACTGTGCTTATGATATGCTTTATGTTTTGAATCATGGCCTACCCTTTTTTCTCATATATAATTTAAAAGATGGCTACTCAGTACATTAATGTTTAGGGTGAGTATCCAAAAGGCTCAGATGCCTTGTGCAGAAAGTCCTTGGTTTTGCCTCACTGGCCTGACCACTTAAAGGTACACTATGAGATCCTGCATGGTTTCAGCGCACTTTCAGTTTTGTCTCAAATCATAGGCGTCTCCCCCAGATCCACCAGCTGCCTGCCCCCTGAACACACTGTGACAAAGCCCGGTCAACACAGTGAGGAGAGTAAAAATATTAAAATATTCCTCTTTCCATTTCCATGTGCATTCATGACAGTTACAGAAACAATGGTGGTGGTGGTGGTGGTGGTGGGGGTGCTCTGTTTTGTTTGGTGTTTACATGGAACATCAACCAAAGTGACGTCATGCAGGAACTCATAGTGCACCTGTAATGTATTAAATACTTTTTACAATCACTGGGAACTTTATTATTCAATCACCCTCCAGCCACATCACCCCCTCGCCCACCCCCAATGCCAAGACCCAATTACAATTGTCTTAACTGATCATGATTGTGTGTTCATTGTATAGCAAAGCTTCCCATTGATTTTGTGGTTGAGTCAACACCATCTGCTAACATAGGAAAAATGTGAAGAAGACAGTTGTCAAAAATGAATATAGTATTGTTTTTTTAAAATAAATTTATTAGTATTCAAAAATTGGGTTAGTCCAAAGATACTGCCCTGAGTGGGTGAACACCACCTTGCAAAGAGACCCTCCCATTGGGAGAGCCTTGGTGGCAGTCATGGCTAACACTAACAACAGGTCAGCTGTTAACAGTCAGTAGCCTGGAGAAATGAACTTGCGGCACCTCACTAAACTCATTGAGATATTATTAGTGATGTGAAGAGCATAAACAATGAAAGATGACTATGTTAACAGACGTGTATATATATGTTCGGGGGGCTCACATGCACTTTCACATCTGCCTTAAGGATGTGTATCGAGGTTTTTTAGTCAGGCCACATTTCCAATACTCGGAACAAGGTTTTCTTACAAACTGAACAGGACCCACAAAGTTAATTATTTCACTTCTTCTTTCTTGGGTTTTTCAAATACAGTAAATTGCATTCAAACCAAAACCAAAAAATAAAACCTTTACAAATCTTGTTCAGGATTTGCAGGATGTACTTTGAAGAACCAAAAACACTCCTTTTAATGTCAGCTTTTGATGTAGAAACTTTGCCAGTAAGTACTAGTAAGATTTACCATTGACCACCAAAATTTACCATGGAATTTGACTTTTTTTTGGTCCAGATGTTAATGGGTCAGTTTCTGACCTATAAACACTGACTGTAATCAGTTTATGTGAACCTTAAATAACCTTAAAACAAATTAACAACCATTTTTGCCTACTTTCTTTTTCTCTTTATACCTTACATCCCCTAATAATACACACATCCACCTGCCATTACATACACAATTAGTTGACTTTTTTCCTTTATAATGTTGCAAGCACTGGCAAAATCAGGTTTGGTATCTGTCAGGTACAGTTTAGGTACATGATAAAAATTAGATCCCACTGCCAAAGATATTGTGAATTTGGTAAAGCTTTTCCTTTTTCTGTCCAATAAAGTATGTCATTATTTAGATTTAACTTTAACAGGCTTGGTTGTAAAGATTATTGTTTTAGTCTGTAGCAAGGCTCTCTGAGCTCAAGAACTAAAACATACTTGTGTAAAAAATTAAACACTTTTCTTTGCTGCTTTCATTTGATGACAAGCCAGCAGTTGACTTCAGGTGTAATGTACCCTATTGACCATCACATACAACAGTTGCATAGTCTGATGTAGATGTATAGCATATTGCAAAACATTGCTTATTTTGATAAGGAATACTATTAATGTATGATACAGTCAGCAACTTTAAAGAAAAGTGCACAAAGCATATACGGTATATTTGAAAAGGTTATAATGAAGGCATATAAGTATCTTGACCTTAAAGCTTTATGTGTCCCCCAGTCATCTGTAAGCAATGTTGTGAGCAAGTGTATTTATGTATTAGCTTTATCAACACTTACAGCCAGTGTACTTTTAAGCTTAGTTTTGCCATCCATTTTAATGTTGCATTACACTCTGAATCAATAATAACATGCCACGGTACAACCCAAAATTGCACTGCTTTACCTGGTTGTCCATATTGCATTGGTCCCTTTCAAGAAGCCTATGCATTGCTGATAAGAATTTTATTGATTTCATGTCCATTAATGCAACAAATAATATATTTTGAATCTTCAGTACAACTTGTCTTTCATAAACAGTACAAATGTAATGGTGCAAAAGATAGTTCCTGTAGTTAAATTAAAGTGTAAAGATTAACAAATGAGTTTTAAACAACAACAACAACACTTCTTTCAGTGTCTACTATTCTGTTTGTTCTGAAATTGAGTGAATATGCTGTCATATTATTCAAAGGAACTTGTATTTAACCTGTTTTTTTTATTCTGATCAAATAAAAAAATCCCTAAAGGTTTCATATTAAATATTCTGAGCCGGCATCTACTGTTTGTGTTGGAATATATAGTTGTATGTCAAAATATATGGTCATTGTAATTGCCAGTGGGGCTCCAATTTACTGTATTCTCTACCTCACATTAGAACGGGGTAAGATATTCTTTGTTTAGCTCACAGGATTTGACAAGCTGTACTGGGTGTAACCTCGGGAAGAGTCACAGTGAGGGAGCCCGCTCCCAGGATGGACAGATGTGTAATAATTGCCACAAGTACACAACACATCAACAAAATAACAATACAGGGGTCCTCGAGTTACGATGGTCGCGAATTACGTTGTTTTCGTGGTTACGACATCTCCCGTGAACTTCCTTGTTTCGGCTTAAGCGGTTTGCCCCGTAAATACGTACAGACTTGGCACGGGAACTAGTTGGTGAGCGCTCTCTCTGTCTCTCAGCGCGCCTGCCGGCTCTCCAGCACCTCCACAGCTGTGTTTACTTATGTGAAATGGCCGGCCGGCAGGCGGGGGGAGGGCGTGGGGGTGCAGCGGCAGCCGGTAAGGAGATGCACACAGACACAGATGCGTTCGGGATCGTGGCGACACCGTAGGTTTATTCACAACACATGGTCTACACGGTTGATATCAGAAATCTAAAGGAAATGCTCATTACACTCGCGATATCAACCCCTACAGTGACAAAAGGCAATTCACCATAGTAAACTCTTATTGTAGGGTGGTGTTATAGCGACATCTAGCGGCACAATGCATGCACAATGGCACAATTAAATGTATGTTCCGACTTGCGTCGAAATTCGGTTGCGACACATTCTCAGGAACGGATCTCTGTCGTAACTCGAGGACCCCCTGTATTTGAAGAAAGAGATCCAGAGCAGCTTTGAAGCACATTCACAACACAGGGTCTACACTCTACACGGTTGATATCAGAAATCTAAAGGAAATGCTCATTACACTCGCGATATCAACCCCTACAGTGACAAAAGGCAATTCACCATAGTAAACTCTTATTGTAGGGTGGTGTTATAGCGACATCTAGCGGCACAATGCATGCACAATGGCACAATTAAATGTATGTTCCGACTTGCGTCGAAATTCGGTTGCGACACATTCTCAGGAACGGATCTCTGTCGTAACTCGAGGACCCCCTGTATTTGAAGAAAGAGATCCAGAGCAGCTTTGAAGCACCATCAGAATAGTTGTTATGGTGACAAAAAATCTAAATGTAGTGGTGTTATTAATGGTTCTAATGTTGTCAAAACTCTAAAGTAATAGTAATAACAATACTGCTGCTATTACTACTGGTGCAACTAACAATGATAATGATGGCCACAGTGCTGGATCTGGATTCTGCAGCTCTGGAGTCAGATACCTGCAGGTTGAGGACAGTGATGAGGCAGAGCAAAATGTTCATGTCAGTCAGTGATTCTTAACATTTAACTTATATTCAACTTATATATAGTTTCCATTAATTACATGAATATGTGGGAGGGAAAAAAATGTGACATTAATTGGGGAGGTGGTGGCGAAGAGGCTTAAGAGTCGGGCTTTGGACTAAGAGGTTCGATTCCCAGCTCGGCCGAACATTGGGTGATGCGCCACCATCTGTCCACCACCTTGGGCCCTTGAGCAAGGCCCTTAACCCCACATCGCTCCCCGGGCTCCTTCATTGGCTGGCCCTCTGCTCCGCGTGTGTGTGTGCGCTGTGTGTGATGTACTCCTGTCTATTTCACAAGAAAAATGTACTCATATATGTGTGGATTGGGTAAAAATGCAGAGAAGAATTTCCCCATTGTGTGGATAAAATAAAGTATCTCTTCTTCTTCTTCTTCTTAGGTTTGTGGCAGGTCCCAAATGCAGAGACTTGTGCTGGTTTATTCAATAAAGGCTTAAGTGATTTGGTGGGAGCACAAACACAAGGGTAAAATGCATACATCCAGGAGAATGCTGCAGGAACACAACACATGGCACGGGATGGCACAGGAAGACCAAATAAGAACAGTAAGAGAACCAAGGTGAGGCAGATAGGAGCAACAGACTGATCAGACTGAGTGGACGAGCCAAACTAAGTCAACTGAGCAGACGATCAACAGAGAAAACAGCAAACTGACCAAACCAAGTCCAATCTCAAAACTAAAGTTCAGAGTCCTGGAGGACACCGTGACAACTGACTGTTCACATTTTATTTCTCATATTAATCTACCAAAAATATGCAAGGTTTACATATTAGTGTCAACCGAGATGTTCAAAACACACAGAAAAGATCGTTGTGAATCTAAACGGTCTTTTGTTTTGGTCAAGTAGTGAGTCAATTGGTAGTGAGAGATTAATGAGAATTTCGATTTAATGAATCGCATAAGATTCAGCGCGAATCTTCGCACTGAACCGGGTGTAGTGGCACTTTCTTTAGTTTCCAAAAAATACCACCTAGCTGCAGACACAGTGATTCCTTGACTCGCACGACATGACAAGCTTTTACAGTTTAGGTGTCTTTACTTATAAAATAAAAAGGTTACAAAATCAAAAGCAAATCACCGCACGGTAAGAAAACTGTTTGCTCCCGTGCCTTGCGCAGCTCTAACTGAACTGGTGCTGCACGTCCTGTTACGTCACTCCAAGGGAGCGTCATCAAAACATTTTTTATATGAATAATCATTTTCTTATACTTATGAATTTAGAATGAAATAAAACTATAACTAGACATTGTACATATTTTAACACATTTTATCTTTTCTACTTTATGGCTCTTACACCGGGAATCACGAGTCCGAGGTCTCCATTAGCCCGGTTCCTATGAGTCGCCTGGTTGGCTGCTGCTGAACACACAAGGCGAGAAACAGAGCGTACGCAGATGATTGGGTTGAATTGGTTCATTGACGCAAGTTACTCAGGAGTCACCAGAAATACTGCTGACACAGATGATTCGGTTCACTGACTTCACTCCAGTCAGTGAATCTAAGTAACAAGTCACCGCTGTTTGTTATGTGGCTGATGTATTTTATGCACATGCTATGATGATGATGATGATGATGATGATGATGATGATGATTAATATAATAATATAATTGTTATTATCATTAGTCATGGTATAAACTAGTAATACAGTATATTTTATTGTAAGCAAAACAACAACAAACTTTACTATTATTATTATTATTATTATTATTACTATTACTATTATTACTATTATTACTATTTTTATTTTTTATTATTGTCATTGTTATAGGGGTCGCCATCAACCGGATCACTTTAGTGAGTGACTCCGAGTAACCCGATCCATCCATGAGCCGACTTTACCACACCACCAGTGAGACAGAGAGAGACAGAGAGAGAGAGAGAGAGACAGAGAGAGAGAGAGAGTCCGTGTGTGGGGGGCGGGAAGCGGGAGGGGAGGGGCAGTGAGCGGTGTGGGGGTGAGAGGTGGGCGGAGCCCTGGATCGGCTCCATCCCACTCGAGAAGCACCAACCAGGTGCTGCAGCTCTTTCCTCCTACACCTCTCCTCACCCCCTCCGCTGGTTGTGTGTGTGTGCTGTGTGTGTGTGTGTGTGTGCTGTGTGTGTGATGTGGGGGCTGTGTGTGTGTGTGTGTGTGTGTGCTGTGTGTGTGTGTGTGTGCTGTGTGTCGTCAGAGCACCGACTGCACCGCTTGTTGCTGACGGGGGCAGAGCCGCAGTAAACGTTAGCTTGATGTTGCTGTAACTGGACCCGTCCCGTGTTAACCCTCAGTCCATGGTCCCCAGCCTGCTGTCCGGACAATAGACACCGCCACCCCCACCTCCTCCTCCTTTAGCCGTCCACTCAGCTTTTTTCCCGGTCCTATCCAGGAGGACTCCCGCAGCACTCACTCTCTGCGCACGCACTCCAGATGGCAGGACACCGCAGGGAAGACTGGTTCGAGCGGGAGGAATTTATCGCCCAGATCAGCGACATCCGGGTGCAGAACCTGCAAGGTAGGAGCATCCTGCGTGACCACGAGTAGTTTTAGCCGGAAACCTGGTGACACATAGCGGGGAGCAGTGCAGCTTCCCCGTGGCCTGGCTGCTCAGAGCAAACACTCCCAACCTGTCTGGAAAGTACAACCGTGTATAATTATTATTATTTGCCTTTCGCTGTTTCGCCCACTCAGTCGCAAACACCTCAGTGCGCACACGCTAACAGCTAACACCGTGTTTCCTCGGGGGTGTTTACTGAAGTAAGTGCACATTGTTTACAGGTCGACGGCGACAGGCACCGTGCAGGGAACGGTTCCGCCTCTGTTCAAACACAGCAGCACAAAGTTCTCTTACAAACACGACTCTGAGCTTACACAACTTTGTTTGACGGAAGGATTTTTAAATGTAAAATAATAAACTGATTAGTTGACTTTACTAACAGTAAATGAATATAGTCACGTGTTTTTTTGTCTCCCATTAGAAGTCTTGAATCAACTGATGCACCAGCAGTTGCACCCTTTGCTGCAGTGTGTTTATTCCTGTCCCATCATTTTTAACATGTTAACAAGTTTTATCGAAGTTTGACTGTAGACCACAATGTTTGTATCAGTTTCACATTAATCAAAAAAAAAAAACATAGCCTTGATCACAGATCAGCATTTCAGTATTGATAGCTTAGAGGTGATTTTTTTCTAAATATGGAAGAATCATATTTAATTCAAAGTTTTGAAGTAATTATTTTGTTTACTGGCCGTCTTAAGGAACGAACTAATTTCTCACTATTTCAGCAGTATAATTTCAGAACAGTTTTTTCTTTGTCTTGTTAAAGAAGAGTCTTTATTTTTAAGCATGGGAAACATGGGGAACTCAGATCACACCTGTCCTCAGGTGTGTCTTGAGTGATTACTACCTTTGCATTCCTCAAAGATTTTAGGAAGATCAAAGATTTGCTTTTTGGTGGTAAAGTAATAACTTTACCCAATAATATGAAGCTGAGTAGTTTTCAATGTTACTTATAGGATCCAGACCCCAACTTAAAAATCTGGAGTACGGGAGAAGCATAACTGATGTGAGATGAACTCTGTGGGTTGCTTGACTTGAGAAGTTTCCCGAATCTGATTTCTGATGAGCCTCTGTTATTTTTACCACAGTATGTTTGTTGTCTGGTGCCACTTTGTCTCACTTCTCCAGTGTTTTTGTTGTTGTTGTTGTTGTTGTTTTTTGGATTGAATTGATTTTGGCATAGTGACTGCAGCACTGTTGTTTTTAATATTTTTGTTGAAAAAATAAATATTCCTTGGGTGGAATTTTGTAATATATAATACAGTTACATATCTGCCTGCACACATTTCTTTTTCGTCACAAATAAGAATAAAATGTCGGTACTGATCAGCCCTGTGTCAAAGTCATACACAATAATACGTAACACAATATAGTCTCATATATCACATAATGTTTGCAGTTACATAAAAGAAACTGAACTGAACTTCTTTATCATCCATCTAATGATACAGTTAACATTATGATTGATTTGCTTTTAACTAACTTGGAAACATGGTGAACTGAAAGTTTTTTTCATAGTTTTTATGTATTTGCTGAATATAGGCACCTGTATTCTATTAACTTGTCCAAATAAGTCCTGTGTGACTCTGGTCAAACAAATTCAGTTTCTTCTTATGCATTCAGCATCACAAGTGCAAGAAAATGAAACTTCTGATGTCTTTTCTGTTTTTGTTGTTCCATGTGAATGACAAAGATAATACATTTATGGACATGCTGAACACAAACTGCTTCATACCCTTGAAACCATGTGGGTGTTTCGCATGTCATCTGGTGAATCACAGCTGAGAGCTTGTGTTGCTAGGAGACATGCTGTCAGCTTATGTGGTGCACTGACTAGAGAACATCCTCATGTGCATTATTCAAGTAAGGTTTTTTGCCTTTTGCCGAGACATTATTGATAACCATACCAAAAGCTGCTTGAAATATTGTGTCTTGTTACAGGCTTAATTGTTGTATTGGAAGTCCAATAACTGAACACTACTCAAGTTCAGATTGGGGAAGCTGTTCCTCCCAATCACACTTTTCCAAGTCTCACTGTCGTTGCCCACGTACGCATTGAAGTCCCCCAATAGGACAATGGAGTCCCCGGTATGTACACCTTACAGTGTCATTCTGAGGTTCTCCAAAAGGGGTGGATAATCTGAACAGTATCCGTTCCCCTACCCAAAGACAAAGTCAGGGTGTTAAGAGCAGGCCAATGCCTGCTCTCCTCCTCTCACCTGGGTCAACTCCAGCATAGAAGAGGGTCCATCCCCTCTCAAGGATTTTACATCATATCTTATTATTACTATTATATATATATACACACACACACACACATATATAATGTTATATATTATGTTATATTATATATTATATCATATACTGTACTATTTCTATATACAGGGGGTCCTCGAGTTACGACGGAGATCCGTTCCTGAGAATGTGTCGTAACCGAATTTGGACGTAAGTCGGAACATGCATTCATATGTAAGGTAGATACTAAGTTGTGCCACTCGATGTCGCTAAAACACCACGCTAAAATAAGAGTTTACTATGGTGAATTGCCTTTTTGGCCCTCTTGGCACACTGTAGGGGTTGATATCGTGAGTGTAATGAGCATTTCCTTTGGATTTCTGATATCAACCTTGTAGACCCTGTGTTGTGAATAAACCTACGGTATTGCCACGATCCAGAACCCATCTGTGTCCCCCGCCAGCCGGCCATTTCACATAAGTAAACACAACGCAGAGTAGCCTAGCTGTGGAGGTGTTGGAGAGCTGGCACCAACTAGTTCCCGTGCAAAGTCTGTACGTATTTACGGGGCAAACCGCTTTAGCCGAAACAAGGAAGTTCATGGGAGATGTGTAACCATGAAAACGTTGTATCTAGAGACCGTCGTAACTCGAGGACCCCCTGTATTTTATATACTGCTTCGTAACAATAACATTACCATCATATCATCAGTACGACTACCATCATTTTGCCACTGCACCTTATATACATGCTTATCTTGTGTTTTGTTCTTTATTATCTTTATTTTTCTACCTCAGTATCTTATTTTATTCTGTTGTATTTTATTGTAATCGATATACCAGACTGCTATGACAACTTAATTTCCCTTCTGGGATGAATAAAGTAATCTATCTATCTATCTATTAGGGCTGCAACGATTAGTCGACGACGTCGACTATTAAATGTGGTCGACCAGAAATGTTGTGGTCGTCTAGTCGTATATTATTTTAAGCAACATGATGAACACCATTCTGTTCATTAGAATACATGCAAATATAGTTGCAATGCACCACCGGAAACGTAAGGGGCAATAGCCTGCACCATCTGCGCCCATATTGAACTAAACACTGAAGAAGTTCAATAGCAATAGCAAAGTCGCTGCAGTAGCAACGATGGCTGAAGCAGAGGTGCATAGTGATGTTAGCGTGAGACCGCGAATGTCTGGGAGTATTGTCGGGAAAATAAAGAAAATAAACACGTCAAGTGCACTATCGGGAGTTTTGGCATCCAAAGTTCCGGATGGGTAAGTTGTTCTCTTTTTTTAGCCTCATGGTACGGTGCTAAAACTGTGTTTCACCTTTTCATGTGTCTGAGGAACACCCGGAGTTTTTCAAAGTAACTTTAACGTCATTTTCAGTGACTGAAACCTCCGGTTAAGCCCCATTTGAAAAAAATATGCGTCTTTACTATTATACTATTATATGCATCACTAGTGGACACATTGCCTCTAATACTTGTGACAAAGCTCAATACACATAAAGATACACTGGTTTTCAATGAAATCCAATTAATACCCAACTTTGTTAAAAACGGGAAACGTAGCAAATAAATAATCGATAATAGTTGACTAATCGAAAAATTAGATTATAGATTAGTCGACTACAAAATAATCGTTAGTTGCAGCCCTACTATCTATCTATTGGTGAAAGTGAGGACATTGTGTGCAGTGCCTTGTAACTTCCTTCATCTGTTAGGCTGTTTAATAGTTGGATTTGGACTTTGGCTATGGAAGTGCATTATGTTCTGATCAGGGTAAGGTTATTGTGATGGATAAGTCTAACAAACAGGCTGAAGAATGCAATATGTCAATGATTGTCTTTACAGTTATAGTAATACAAGTCTGTGTGGTCATAACATGATGACCACTGCGCACTACTAAAAATTGCAGCTCATGTGGGATGCAAGCAAGGTTCACTAAGGTTGGCTCTTGTGTGTGTGTGTGTGAGAGAGAGAGAGAAAGAGAGAGAGACTTCCCTGGAACACACCACCGACCACGCCCACTCCGTCATCTAAACAGAAGTGCTTAAGCAGCAATTAAATAATATATGAACAGTTATATATGAACAGAGTTATAAAATATGTATATGTATCGCTACAGGTTATTTGCAAGCTATGACTATAATTGGTAGAGTATGTACAGCAGTGCAGATTGTGATTATGGAATGTGTTACAGTGTGTACAGTAGTGCAAGGAAATACTTTATATTTATATTACATAATGTAGAATGTGCAGTAGGATGTGCAATTGTGCAGTAATATATTCAGTCCAAGGGTGGTTGGTGAGTGTATGTGAGTGAGAGGATAGAAGATGGGGGGTGGTGAGTAAGTGCAGTTGTGTATGTGTGTGAAGGCTGGTGGGGCATCACACACGTGTGTGTGTGTGTGTGTGTGTGTAAAACCAGAGGTGTTATTTTAACAGGACTCAATGTATTTAAAAAAATGATAAGTATTATTTATTTGTACTCTTGCTTTGTTTGCACATTTGAAATAAATAATTTTGCTGGTAAAACTCAGCAGATATAAGCTCTGTCCAGTGAGTTCACCACAAGATGTTGTAAGGTAAAACATAGAAAAAAGTAGGTTAATTAAAGACAATTTTTTGTGCATATAACTCTGCCACAGGACTTGCTTGACTACTACTCTACTCATCCAATATACCTCAGTTCTGAATGCTAAAGGTGTAACTCTGTGTTAGCTGCCTAGAGTCACTGTGTTTCACATTTATTTATATGTGGGCCATTGGGATCAAAATGTGGGCTCAAGGATTCATGCAATATAAAGCTGGGTCTTCTAATTTAAAGTGACAGACAGTCACACCACTGACCCAGAATGATACCAACAACCCACAAGTTGGTCAGATGGTCAGACAAAGGTAAACATGAAGGAACCATGACAAGCAACACTGAGGCATTCTCTAATATCCCGCAGATCCGATCTGTAAATGACTTTTGAATCAAAAACTCTTGTTTGTATTCTAGTATCTGAATTCATGATATAATTTCTCTTCTCTGTTGCAGTTGAAAGGGAGGTGGTTCAGAAGAGGACCTTCACTAGGTGGATAAACCTACATTTAGAAAAGGTTTGTCAGTGTTGTCAAATGACAGAAAATCTTCTTTTATTTCCACTACTCCTCAGAATACGGGCTAGCTTTTTCTTTACTGGAGACTGGAACATTAAAGGAGGTTGCACCAGGTCGTACTCTGGTCGTACCCCCTGGGCACACCGGAAGCGGTAGGGAGCAAAAACCTAGGAAAAAAGGATGTGGCTGCAGTGATTTCCTATCGGGTAATCACTTCCTATGAGTCTATTAGTGTCGTAACGTCAGAAAATCATTACAACAGCTTCGGAAGATGAGGTCATTGATTTATTAGACACGACTGTACAGTATGGCGTGTCTTGCATAATGTGGAAAAACAGTATAAATTCTGCAGAAATTACCAGTCTTGAAATAACAAAAGTCTGTTGATTGTTTTGTCATCTTTTGTTAAGTCTCAGTTTGTCTATGACATTCCACAAAACTCACCAGAAGTACTTTACCTGGAAGAGTAAATATAGTGCAGAAGCTGTGGTGGCTGCATGCCTACCTGTAAATGTCCAACGTAATGGTTAAGGTTTGTATTGAAGAGTTTGGAGCACTTGTGGAAGCAGTTCAGTGTGCAAGAGGATTATCCCATAGAGGCCTCTATGCCTATAAGTAGCAGTCGTGGGCAGTGGTGTCAGGACCTGAATGTTATCCATTTTCAGAGCTCTGCTGTTGATGCTTTGACAACTTTTTGTTGTCATGTGTGAACTGATTTGGTGTATCTAGGTTTGATGTATTGTAATGTTATATGATGATATGCTTTGTGTGTGTTGTGTTGTGTACCTACAGTTGTTTGCCAGCCACCATTAAGTATAAGACAAAGAAAGAAAAAACTGTGGTGTTGGTACAGGGTATATGAGTATTGATTGTTGTATTAGAATATAGATACGGAATGTAGTGTTGACTGCTGGGTACTGATGTAGAAATATAGTAATAAATACTGAGTAGCCCCATGAGGACCTGTGCAGAGCGCTGTTCCTACAGTGTGGGTGCTCTGCCAGGAGCTTGTGACTATTTCTGTACCTCAAACTGGGCAACTCTGACTCTAGCAAGACCAGCCTAGAATGTTGTTGGAATTTAGTCTGTATCACTTGCTTTGGTTATTTGTTTTCTGCTTTAGTCAAAGCTTCTATCATCAGCTCTACTGTTTTGTGCAGCTCTCCCTTATCCCTCATTCTTTCTGCTCATTCTTAGTGTAACCCACCCATTGAGGTCCATGACCTTTTCCAGGACATCCAGGATGGACACATTTTAATGGCCCTGCTGGAGGAGCTCTCTGGATGCAAGCTAGTCAGCCTCTTATACTTTTTCCTAGTTCTAGACAATGCCAGATTTTTCACACGTAAAACTACAGTGCTGGATTTATAATTACATTTGGAACAATTAACATATAAATAAAACTATTTTTATATAACTTTTTCTTATTCTAAATAATTTTCCAGCTCCATGGATTTAAGAAGTCCTCCCATCGTATTTTTAGACTCAACAACATTGCCAAGGTTTTGGCTTTTCTTGAAGAAAGAAACGTGAGTACCACAGCAAACAGCTGTACCACTTGGCTGAACGGCTGAACTGTTATCTCATACAGAATATGTGTCTCTGCAGGTGAAGCTAGTGAGCATTGATGCAGCTGATGTTGCTGATGGAAACTCTTCCATCATCCTGGGTCTCATCTGGAATATCATCCTCTTCTTCCAGGTAATCTCTCTCTCTCAGCCACTGTTTTTCACCAACACTGTTATATGTTGTTATATGAAGTCAAGTATAACTATAAACTTTCTGTTTACTCTACGCTACATCTCCACTACATAAAAAAGTAGGGGGGTCCCAATACCTTTTTTTACATACCAAGTACCAGTACGAGTACTTTAGTTTGGGTACTTGCTGATACCAGGTACTGATATCAAGAATATTAAGGTCAATTGGAAGATGTTCCGCTCATTATTCTCCCTTTAAGATGAAAGAACGAAAAGAAAGCTTTATAGCTCCTTGTAGACTCTCCTCAGAGCTTCATTGTCCCCTGATTTGAAGGCCCGCTTCTTCTTATTCAGCAGTGCTTTTATTGCAGGGGTCACCCAGGGCTTGTTGTTGGAGAAACAGTGTACCCAAACACTGGTGAAGTGAGACAAAATGTCACTCAGACAACACACAGGCGGTAAAAATAACCTAAACTCTTACCTAGCACATTGCTCTTTATTTTCTTGGTATTGATTACCCAAATTTAAGTACTCGTAGTACTCGAAAAAAGGTATTGGGACACCCTGAGACAGAGATAGAGAGACTTAATTAATCCCACAAGGGGAACTGTTTTGTTGTAGCAGAAAATGTGTATTCCAGTTAAAATAAGTTAAAATAACATGGCGGTATGTACAGTGTGAACTTGACTTATTTGTAGTGGCCTAAAGTAGCTTAAAGTGGAGGAGAAGATAGTGTATATTAAAATGCGTATTATTCATATGATTAAGTGTATTAAGTATCTCTGTAATCTTTTTTCTTGTGTTTGTGATATTCAGCATCTTTGTCATCCTTGTTAATATGGCTTCCCTAGGGAGAGATTTGATTTGTCACTCCAGCCATTGTGGTTCTCTGAATCAGCAGAGAGGCAGCTATGGTGGATTTTCTCACTAAACCAAGTAACATACTGTAGCTGGCGAAGACCTTTTCTGCAGGTCTAGACAGGATCAGTCCCAGGCTTCTTGGGTACTGTGCAGAGCAGTTGTATACCATTACAAATTACTGCACAGTACCTAAGAAGCTAATGTATTAATACATAGTGTGCCCAATTACACTGCAAATTATCTGGGACTTGCCAAGATTTAAAATCTTTTAGACCTCATAGATAATTTGCCTTGTTTTAAAAGCTATTTACTTATTTTTAGTCCTTCATTTTACGGAAAAACCTGTGTCCATGCGGCAAGTAAATTTGACTAGCTGCAAATTATCTATGAGGTCTAAAAATAAGATATTAAATCTTGGCAAGTCCCAAATTATTTGCAGTGTATTAGGCAAGTTGTATTTTTGAGGGTTCATTTAATTGTTGAAGAACTAAAGTGGTCTCCTTCAGTCTCAATTAATCCAAACAACTGCAACTATGCAACTACATGAAAAACAAACATTTTCCCTTCTCACTTGTTTATTTAGCAGAGAAAGTTTGGGAATCACTTACCCTAGGGATGGGCAATGATATGATATCATCGTCCATCGTGATTGTTGACAGACATCACGATGGGAAACCAACATCGCACGCCCCCAGCTCACCAATCTCGCACTAATTACAGTCTGTGCTGTAAAACGTTGTTAAGCGTTGATTTCCCTGTCGCAATTCTCAACAATAGAACCATTTACAATATCATACAGTCATTGGGAACTTGGATCAGTCTATGTGAATTCTAGACAGGGAGTGTAAACAACCGATAACTCGAGGTTAATGATGATGCACACGGAGCTGATCCAGAAAACATTGGAGCTGGTGGAAACCTGGTTCAGTCAGATTGTTGCGCACGCTCACATATTAAACTTGAGGCTCCTGAAAAAAACATGACGCGTCCGCCAGACACATTAGAGCACAGAGACACCCGTGACTCCCGTTTACAGCTGATCCACACACACACACAATATCCCTCTCTCTCTGCGCGACCTATACCTGCTCACCGTCCTGCTGCATTCGTGAGCGCACAGTCACCAGGTTTCTGTCTAAACGTCGCTGTGCACTATACTCAAACCGTCCACCCAATGATGGCATCGTCCATCGCCAATGTTTAACTGTAGACATCATCATCAAGTGCCTAGGGGTTAACATTCCCGCCAAGCTGGTTGACCTGTCGCGCCTAAATCACAGCCCCCTCATTAGAACAATAGGAGATGACCTCAACTGATGGATGACCTGATCTTATCACTTTTAGGAAGAGTGGCAACAATTAAAATGATGAACCTGCAAAAAATGAATTACATCTTCTAATGATGCCAATACAGCCTCCCTCTTCCTGGTTCAAATCACTAGATTCCAATACCTCTTAATTCCTGTGGAAAACAAAACCATCACGATAAGTTAAAAACTTCTACTAAAGGCTAAGGATTGTGGTGGTCGCGAGGTACCAAACTTCTACCATTACTACCTTGCCAGCAGATTACAATATCTTATAAAATGGACAAAACAAACTCCTTTAGATCAAACTTGGATAGACATCGAACAACCATTCTGCAATGACATCCAAATAGCAGATTTGTTATTTATTAGCCCCACTATCAGATGACATAGCTGCTACAGGAGTATCAACATTATCACTTCTCTGACAGCTTGGTGGGAATTACTTAAAATAAAATTTCTATAATTAATAAATGTATTGTCTAAGAAAATAAAAGGTCTCACGTCACGTAAATTTAATACAAGTATAGGACAAACTGTAATGAAAAAAAAAAGCAATCAAGATTTTTGTCTCCCTCCAGATTAAGGAGCTGACTGGAAACATCAGGAGTCAGTTCCCCTCCTCCACTAGTCTGTCTTCCATCCCCACCGGTTCTGATGTTGACATATCTAATTGTACCACATCGGCAGATGAGAGAGAATTGGTGTCCAGGACCATGCGAGAACAGAGCAAGACCATCAAGAAATTGCTGCAGTGGGTACAAAAGCGTACACGCAAGTAAGTGAGGCCCTATCCAAGAACTGTGCCATTGTTACATTGTACAGTCATTTCCACTAAAGAGGTAGTTTTATCTGAAAATCTTGGTCTGTTAACTCGCATCTTGTCTTAGGTATGGTGTCGCTGTACAGGATTTTGGGAAGAGCTGGACAAGTGGTCTCGCCTTCCTGGCAGTCGTTAAGTCCATTGACTCCAGCTTGATAGACATGAGAAAGGCCTTGCTGAGGAGTGCCAGAGAGAATCTGGAGGATGCCTTCAGGATAGCCCACTACAGCCTTGGTATCCCACGCCTCCTGGAGCCTGAGGGTAACAAGAACATATTATTTTCTCCATATCAAAATCTTGCTACATTCAAGTATGACACCACGACTAGCCTAGTTGGCATTGTCTCATACAATTGTAAATTACTGCTATTACGAAAACAAGAAAATGGCAACACAGTAAATGTCCTCTGTTTGCCCAGATGTGACTATCAATGCAACGGATGAACATTCTATCATAACATATGTGTCACAGTTCTTGGAGCACTTCTCTGGCATGGAGGAGGTAGGAATTCCTGCTCAACCATGTACACGTATCTCTAATCTACTCTGCTTGTCTCTTTTAAAATGTGTCTGTGCCTTCTTTATTGTGTTTCATCTGTAACTTACATTTACATTATCTCTATATTACCTGTATAATGTGGAAGTTGCTACCACTTTGAACTTAATTACTTGTGTTTAAATACTAATAATTCTGATTCTAAATGAAGTGCACATATGAATTGTTTGTGACATCAGTTTTGACAAAACATGTATTCATGAATGTGCCCACTGAGATTTTTGCCATGATCTTTTCCCTAACTCAGCCAGAGGAGTCATTCCAGCTGATTGAACGAAGTGTCTCTATGGGCCAACTCAACCTCTCAACTGACTCTGAGAACAGAAGAAATGGTGCTCACCGAGGCAGAGTTCGGGAGAGGTCCTTAATGTTCCAGAGGGATAATGTGCCACCTCCACCAAAAATTTTAAAGTCTTCTGTGTCAGAGGACGGGAGTGCCTTGTTATGCCAGTTTACTCCGCTTGCAGCTTGCTCTCGGTCCACTGAAGACTTCTTAGCAGATTCAACCCGCTTGGAGAACATCTCCAGCACTGTGGTTGAAGACAAGAAGGATCCTGTCATCGAGGTTTTAATCACCTTATCTCCTAACTCTCCAAAACTGGCTCATACTGAGTCTCTGACTGATTTTTCAGTACCTGATAGTGTAAATACTAATTCACTCCTCTGTGACTCAGCTGTCAGTTCACCAGACTCCTGGACAGAAAGTGATTTGGGGGTAATGTCAGGGAAGTTTTGTGAAAGCCAAAGTGATGGTTCTTTGTGTGATAGTGGAGTGATTTGGGATGTGTACCATGCCACCCCTGTGGAGGTTACCCCCTGTGATGAAGGATTTGTCCCACCCATACAGGAGAGTGACCCTAATGGACAGTCTTGTAACAATAAAGGGATTTACTCAATGAGGTCACTGGAGACTTCACAGGAATTATTCCAAGGGGTTCATGAGAAAACGGAGGTTGAAGTACCTACAGAGAAAGAAGCTAACCATGAAGCCCATAACCAGGATGTTGCATTAAATCAGGTACTGGATAATAGCAAAACTGAGATCACAGAAAAAGTCGAGACTAAACAAGTGGACTTAAGTATACAAGGAGAACCTTCCTTTGGACTCTGTGTTTGGCCAGAAGTACTTGCTAGCTCTGGAGCAGGTGATCTCCAGAAAACTGATCAAATGAACCAGTCCTGTCTCAGCCTTAACACTGAACAACCACTCCCTTATGATTTTAGAGAACTTGTGAAGCAACATAATGTTGAAGAGAGCATGTACATAGAGCATGGATGTCCACAGAAAACTGGGGGTGCATCAAGCCATGCAGGACAAATGAATGTGCCACCTGAAAATCTGAATGTGAGAAATAATTATAATGAGTTTGCAGTGAAAATTCCATGTCAGAAAACTGATTCTCCTTTTGACAAAAAACGGGAGGACCCAAGGTCATGGATTGTAAAGGAAAATGATGAAGAATTTGTAGAAACACAGGATAAACCAGATAAAGACGATTCAAGAGACAGCCTCTATCCCCAAGAAACCAATAGCACAGATACTGATGGGGCATTAGTAAATACAAGTCCAGCTGACCAAGAGGGAGCACCAAGCATCTCTGTAATTTCAATTTCCAGTAAGCCAGACAACCAGACATGTGATCCAGAAAGACAAGCTCATGCCAGAGATGAAGCGGTACAGCAGCCAGAGACAACTGGAATAAATGGTACTGATGCAGACGTCAACAGCCTTCAAAATCCAGAAGAATTTCATTATGACTATGATAACAGTGATGACAAAAATCCTGTTGAGATTTCGTCCTGTCTGATAGCAGAAAATGTTAAATCAGCAGCTTCAGAACCAGCTAGGGACATGGACTATTGGTATTTAGATGATAAAGATGAATGTAACAAAACAAATTCTACAAATGTAGACAAATGTGTTCCTTATACAAAAGCTACCAAAGACGTAAGTGATTTCAAACAGGAATGTAATGTAACTCTAAACCATTCTCAGATAGTGAACACTTACGAGGACTTAACTTGTCAGACTTCACCTCCAGACGAAGAAGTTCAACCTGCAAATACTGTCCAGGACAGTGCAAGAGGAAAACTTTCAGAAAGTGAGAAAACCAACACACTACAGTGTATGTTTAATCCGGTCAACTCAGAGCTGTATGGTAGAATAGGGATTTCATGTTATGAACCTCTAAGTAAGTCCAAAAATATGGATGACTTTGACTCAGACTTGGATCATAGTTCTCCCACAGAGGCTCTAGTTGTGGACTCGATTGAACCCATGGATTTGTTCTACCCAGACAAAGAGGAGCCCATATTTACTGAGCCATTTTATAATGAAATGCAGAGTTGGCCGTCTGTTTTGAGTGTATCAGCTCTCCAGCCAGCACCAGCTTCAGAAACTCAACAAAATGACCAACCATTCACCCTGGTGGGTGAAGATTTAAGGAATGAAGTGGATTTAATACAGAACAAGGTAAATGCCAGTTTATTAAACAGAACTTCTTCACAATACAACAATTTTAGTTTCAAATGACATTCAGATTAATGTATTGTGTAAAGTGTAATTTCATCGTTGCTTTTAACCATTTCAGGCATGATTATATTGGCTAAGCTTGTAGCATAGTTGTAATGATGACAGTCTTGGTTGCTCAATCAGATGGGTGACAACTTTAGGCCTCAATCAATGATATGAGACATATAGCCTTTATACATACATGTCTTGTGCAAGGCAACATTATACCACTCATAGTGTGGTTATCTGATACACAGAAATGGGCTGTTATATGGTCTTAATGTGTGCGGTAAGAGAGATTTTTTTTTAACTGTTCTCTTTGTGAGAGTATGTAACTGTATGCTCATGATGGACAGTGGTTTGTTCAGTGACCTCCTGCTCACCACTGATTCAAACTGCTCCAGGTTCTGTCTGATGACAGTTCCAGCCTTTCAGCTTGTTAATCCTGCTGACATCCCTGATGCTGATGCTTGTCCCCCTGCAGACTACAGCAAAGTTGATGACAATTGCCATCACAGACTGGTAGAAGATTTGCAGCATCTTGCTGCACACATTGAGGGAATTGAACTTCCACAGCTTCCACGAGTACAGTCTGCTCCTTCTCTTCTTGTACACAATGTTGGTGCTGGTTCTCCAGTCCAGCCTGTCATTCAAGTACTTGTAGTGTTCGGCAGTTCCACACTCCTTCACCCATGATGTTTATGTGCTTGGTCGTGGTTCTCGTCCTCCTGAAATCAACTACCACCCATTTGGTATTATTGACATTTAGGAGCAGGTGCATCTACTTTACAAAGCTGTTCAGCAACTTCTAGTCTGGTTGCCTGTAATCTGACTTCTGTCCATCTCTACTATACTCAACCACACCAGAGTCATCATAGAATTTCTGCAGGTAGCATGATTCAGAGTATTACTAAAAATCACAGGTATACAGAATGAAGATTGGTGGCAGAACAGTCCACTATGGTGCTGAGAGATACTCAGCAACCCAGGAGACAATAGATGAGCTGATGTCCATCCTGAGCAGCTTCTCACTCAGCAAATACAGCTGACTGTTATTGAATGCACTGGAGAAATAGAAAACATGATAATCACAGTCATGAGGGAATACGGTCACATCCTAGTGAGCATGCTGCAGCAGGTAGATGAAAGCATCTTCCACACCCATATGATCCTGGTATGCAAACAGAAGAGTGTTGTGTAGGTTTCACTTGTGGTCCAGGTTAGGACAGAACCAGGCTCTCCACAGTCACCAGGACATGTGATGTAGTAGCAACTGGTCTAAAGTCACAGAGGCCAAATGGAGTGGTTTTCTTTTGAGGGGATGATTTTCATAGCACCAGTATCCTCTCCTGCAACAGGTTTAGGTTGAAAATGTGCTGCACAATACCAGACAGCTGAGTTGTACAGGACCTTTGTGTACAAGAGCTTTGTGCTGATGCCACCAGGACCCACCTTTTTTCCTTGTTGCAGTCTCTCCATGTCTCCTCAAATAGCTGGACATCACAGTAGTGTTGAGGGGTGTTGTCAATCTGGTGGATTTGGGAGTGGGGCACTCAACAGAAATTGTGGGACACTTAACAGAAGTTGTCGGGGGATTTGTGGCCTGAGAGTTTGCAAGGACTGTCACTGTATGGGATGGCCCAGCTGGGGGTTCCATACTACATAAAATAAGGTTGATCATTATCTGCAAAAAGAATACTGTTTTTTTTATCAGTAAGTATTTGTTGTTGGTGTTTTTTGCTCTGGAACTCGGTGACTGACAAACCACCATTGCCACATACATCAGTGCAAAGTGGACCTTTGCACAGAAACACAGCTCCACTTTTTCCATTGTACTTAATTAAGACTTCTCTCTGCTTTTATACAGGTGATAACAAACATGAATGAAGAGGCTGACAAAGCATCTAAATGTCAGGAGCAGTGTGTTTTGCCTGGAGAGAGAATAGGAGCACTCTGGGATGATGACGTTCCAGCAGATGGTAGTGATATCAGTAAGACTACAAGGTAAAGTTACAGTTCGCAGTCTCTTAAAACACACTTTCCCCAGGGTGGGACCAGTGTTATGATAATGCATGGACCTGCTCTTGGCTTCTTCAGCCATATTGAACAAATCTCATAGGTTGGTGGAAATGCCAATGACAGAGTTACTGGGGCTTAGAGACAGTGGATGAGGAACAAAGACGTTAATGTTGTTGAATTGAGTAATGTAGCTTGATTCTGACATTTTTTTATTTTTAAAAAAAAATTCTAAAGTACATCTAGTCTAGCAAAATGTGGGCAACAAGTTTACACCTTGTACTTTAATGACCACTTCCTCTGTCTACTAAATCCAATCAACTTCAAATTGAGGCATGGCAAACTTTAGGTGCTTGTGATGCATAGTGTAAGTGGTTAAATCTGTACAAATTTCTAATAAGAGTCTGGGCCTACAGCAGCGGTGAACCGTCAGGGCCTTCTACGCCTTCAGAGAAGGCCTTAAAAAATACTAAAAAAGAAAGTCTGGACCAAGAAATAGGAGTATTAAATATTTTTTTTTATTTCCATCACATTTAATTTAATACAATACAAATACAAAATTCTCTCATCTATGTTCTAAAGTTAAGTTTACTGTCAAGTTCACATCAGCAGTGAATGGGTTACTGCCCTGGAAACATTTTATCCAATCAGAATCGTCCTCTCTATCAGGGCCCAGTTAGCTGGCTCATTCATTGATTAGGACATCTGTATCCTGGAGAAGTACAGACTTGTGTGGGTGTCTTGGTTTGGAGAGTGAGGGTCAAATTGCCCAATCGCGATTTGATTTTACATGCGCCTGACAAAAATAAAAGATTGGAGGCCTTCTGACAGTCCAAATTTGCACTGCAGCCCAGTTGGTGGCGGTAATACTCCTAACACCAGTCTGCCGAGATTACCGACAGAGTAAAAAGGCAGAAGTGGTGAGAGTCTGCATGAGAGCGTTGATAGTTAGAGTTAAATGGCGGAAGACTAGAGCGAAAACTGTTGGGGACACAAGAGTTGATCTTCAGATAGATGAGCAGTGCTGTAATCATGATGCAATGTACGCATATCGTTTAATGTCTCATTTCGGTCGATCTGCGCATGAAGGCCCAGCAATGGTGCTCATGGTTTCCCACTGATATGCAGTACATGAAAGCCAGGTTTTCAAATAGTTTTGGCCCAATAATTATCTTAATTAAGCTTAAATGAACCAGATATAACATAGTGGAGAACTATTGTCTGTTCATTTTATTTGATGTCCCATGTCTTTTCTCTCCTGTGGACAGAAACCTAATTGTGTTTGTCTTTTCAGGGTTGATCCAAAAAGTTCCAACATGCA
Organism: Trinectes maculatus; assembly: GCA_016785345.1. Classification (NCBI taxonomy): domain Eukaryota; kingdom Metazoa; phylum Chordata; class Actinopteri; order Pleuronectiformes; family Achiridae; genus Trinectes; species Trinectes maculatus. The sequence goes on from JAFBJQ010000114.1 coordinate 114,320, forward strand.
AGACAGTAGTGAGATCCTGCCAGTTCTCCATCACAGACAGCAGCCTTTCCTTGTTGAGTCTGTGGTTAGTTCAGCATTTCCCTCTCTCTGGACAATACACTATCCTAGGATAATAAATCTTACTGATACTGTACACTGAAAGTTTTTGACTGCTGTTTTTCCAACTGGCAGGACAAATGGGATGCTGTGACTGTAAAAGTTGCCAGAAAAGATGACGATGGTACCTTCTGGTAAGAATGTAGTTTATTTTTTTTAATTTCTGTGCTTGCCAGGGAGATGGTTCCCACACAATGCAGATTAGATCCAAATTGTTATGATTTTAGTGCACTTGACAGACAGTTGAATCTGCCATTGGACTTTGCATGTTTCGTAGCTCACCAAAACAGCTTATAAAATCTGGCACATTACATGAGGCCACACATTTCAGGAGTTTTTTTGTTTCTGATAAACATCCGCAAACAAATTAAGTTATTAGAACTAGGTACAATTTATGATACTGATTGACACTGATGAAATTGATTTCTGGGTGCATGTTGCCACGGCCTCTCAGCAAGCAGACTACCTCCATACTGTATAACAGATGCAACTGGTAGCATTCTCTGTGTGTGTTTTCATGGCGTGCGGCCCCACACACCACTGACTTCTTGTGTGTTTGTGCTTTTATATGCTTGTGTGCGCGTGTGTATGTAGGTGGAGTGACAGCGGGGAGTTCTATCTGCTTCTGGTGCTCTGGCTGGTGCTCTACTGTTTTTGGCTACTGCCACAGATGGATCTGAAAGCACTTCCCAGTTTGCTACTGAGCATCAACCACTGAACAGTCAGATGCATCCAAACATACACACACAAATGCATTATAGAAGATTACACTACATGGCTCTAGTGTAAGGATGACATAGTCTGAGAACAGGGAGCAAATGCAAATATTGTATCAGATGCACCTTTTCTCCTGTTTAACATATTTTTCAGGTTTATCTCATCCTTGTGGAAGGATTAGGACAAAGGACATTGCACCTTGTACAGACTGTTAAGCCTTATGAGCCAAATTGTTATTTGTGAATATGGACTATACAAATAAATTATTGTTTATTTTTTTTTATTTTAAATCCCTCTATCTAAATAAGCAGTACCACCCACACTAACTAATGCATTTTATTGATTGCACAGAGACCTGAGCATTCTCCCAAGTCTCCCAAAATACTCTAGATTAAGCCTCAAGATGGACAAATTCCCAAAATACTGTGGCACTGGTCCAGGATCTAGTACAAAGCCCGTTAACCCTAACACAGACTCAAACGCATAAAGCTCAACTGCCATTTTCTCTCCTTTTCATTATAAAATACAGGGGGTTCTCGAGTTACGACGCAGATCCGTTCCTGAGAATGTGTCGTAACCGAATTTCGACGCAAGTCGGAACATACATTCATTGTGCCAATTGTGAATACTGTGTTGTGAATAAACCTACGGTATTGCCATGATCCCGAATGCATCTGTGTCCGTGTGCATCTCCTTACCGACTGCCGCTGCCAGCCGTCCATTTCACATAAGTAAACACAAGGCAGAGTAGCGTAGCTGTGCTGTGGAGGTGCTGGAGAGCCGGCAGGCGCGCTGAGAGACAGAGAGAGCGCTCACCAACTAGTTCCCGTGTGAAGACTGTATGTATTTACGGGGCAAACTGCTTAAGCCGAAACAAGGAAGTTCACGGAGATGTGTCGTAACCCAAAAACAACGTAATTCGCGACCACCGTAACTCGAGGACCCCCTGTATACATATATAGGTATGTATGTGTGTGTGTGTGTAACTACGATGACTTTTAAGATTTTTGCTTTATCCTTTGTTTGGCTTGTGATTTGTCTGCTAGAGTATATTTCATGAAATTAATTAGTCGATTAAGTATTTTTGAGAAAAAAATATAAAATAATAAAGAAGTGTGTGTACTGCATATATACATATGTGAAATGTCAAAATATAGAATATTATTTGATCTAGCAGCTTGAGCCATTCGTCTACATTTCTGTACAATTTATTAATGTGATTTTAAACAAGTATGTAATTAAGGTTTATAACATGTAATAAAATATAATATTTTTTTGATCGTCCAAGTCACCAGTCCTGACCAGTGGGTGAATTCTGTACAGCTAGTCCATTGATTAAGAGGCAATGATAACAATAAAGTTTAGGTCACGATGTAAAAAGATAAGGCATCCTGTTTTACATGAACACAGAAGTGGCTCAGAATACTGTATGGAACAATGTGTTGTTTTCAACATCCTACACCAGGGATTTTGTCCCTTTAGATTCCACCTTAATCACCATGAGTCAAATCCATTGAGGGGTTCTGTTCCTCATGCAGGTGTAAAAAGTCTTACCATCAGCAACATGGTCAGATGTGCAATGTGTATGGTAATACCGTTGTATAATGTAATTCTGCATTTTACTCCTGTGAGGAAACATGTGGTATGAAATGAGAAGTTTTTTTCATTGAAAGATGCATCTTGTCAGGCTTCTAGTACAGGAGTGGATATGAAATATTGATAGACTAGGTATAGAGAAATATGAATTGGCAAATACACCAAAAACAATATATATAGAGTGATATTTCTTCAGGGCAGCACGGTGGCGCAGTGGGTAGCGCTCGTGCCTCACAGCAAGAAGGTCACTGGTTCGAATCTCGGTTCGGGGGACCTTTCTGTGTGGAGTTTGCATGTTCTCTCCGTGTCTGCGTGGGTTCTCTCCGGGTACTCCGGCTTCCTCCCACCGCCCAAAAACATGCATTGTGGGGGTTAGGTTAATTGGCCACTCTCTAAATTGTCCATAGGTGTGCATGTGAGTGTGAATGGTTGTTTGTCTGTTTATGTATTCTGTGTTGGCCCTGCGATGGACTGGCGACCTGTCCAGGGTGTACCCTGCCTCTCGCCCGATGTCAGCTGGGATCGGCTCCAGCCCCCCCCCGCGACCCTTAACAGGAGTAAGCGGTAGAAGATGAATGAATGAATGATATTTCTTCAGGAAATACCATGCCTGTATGCTGCCATATAGATGTGACTGCCACCAACTTCAAAGAGCATCCTGAATAGAGTGTAAAAAATCAACTGTTGTTCTAAAGTCTGAGTATATCAGATTAGAAAATATATGTCATCTGCATAAAATCCAAAGTATATTATGTCATTTGTTCAGCAACTATTTTCTGTTGAATGATTTATGTATTCATTAAATATACTTATATATTAGCATCCATTCACTCATTCATTCATTCATTTTGTACTGATTATCCTCTTGAGGGTCATGGGGGGAAATCAAGTCAGTCCCAGCTGACAATGGGCTGGAGGCAGTGATATGTATGTAGTATGACTGTATGAAATTTTGATAATTGGTTGGTTTTGCAATTGATGGCCGAAACAATCAAAGACTGTTAAGAAGCTGAGTTTGACAGGGTCATTGCGAAACAACTTATCAGTTTGTTAAGATGTGCAAATACTTATTCTGTGAATTCTACACAATTGGACTGTTCGTAAACATTCTGCAATGCTTCAGCATTTACATTAAACTTAAAAATGTGAATGATTTGGTAGATGGAGATTAAAAATCACAATAATTAAAATGTACCTAGCAAATCAGAAATCGATAGGTTGCTTTTCAAATGACAAAAGAATGTACAGTAATGGAAAGTTTGTGACATGGTTCCAGAAAGACCTGTCGACATGAGGCTGCTTTTTATCTGTTGGGAGAACGGTGGCCAGAGGCTGGAGAGATGAGCGAGGGACTGAAAGTCACCAGTTCAAATCCCATACTGGCAGAAGATTTAGGAATAAATTAGGGAAAATAAATTGCATTATATATAAAAGTCATACTGCATAAGACATTAAGCCTTAAAGTTGTTGATTTTCAATGCTTTTATAGAAACTGGCTAAACTCTTGGAAATCAATGATGAAAATCTATGCTAGTCTGTATCTATAGTACTGCTGTTATGTGTTTTTAGGCGTTTAAGCACCTCGGTGTGTCATAATGTAAGAATGTTGTGTATTTGTACTCAGTTGTCCTGCTCAACACGAACTCGCTGTCTCCTGAAACATTTGGATCGAGAACTTCCGTCTGACATGTCGAACATGTCTCAGCATGAAACGAGATCCTCCCTCGCCTCACAGGCTTGACGTCACTACGCCCGGTAGTTACGTCATTTGCGTCATGTAGAGGCCCTAGTGAAAGGAAGTGGTCCTTCCGTAGACGAAAAGCCATTACAGTGGAAAGGCAAGGGTGACTTTCAGTGTGGATACCCAACCAATGTTTTAAAGTTCTTCTATCCGAGACGCTCAGTAGAAGAATAAACATCAGGTGAGCTCCTGCGCTGCGTTGTATGACGTTTCCTTGTGAAATCCAGTTTATTAGATCTGTTGGCCTTGTTAGCTGTTAGCTGGCTAGCTTTGTGACATGGTGATGGTGCATGGTGACTGCAGTTGGCCAGATTTTTTTTTATTGTATTACACGCAGCAACTTCGGATGAAGCTGTTGTTCTGGTTATTTCTGTCTCATTGTAATGTGTTGGAACCAGCTGAGCACATTTGGACATACATGTTTTTGTTTCTGTAAAATCGCTGAATTAAAAATGATTCCTGACAGGCACGATCACCCTCGATTTATCATTTGGTTACCTTAGCTAGGCTGGCTAATGCTAAGTTAATGTACATTTTTTAACGCAGCATTCGAGTTTGCGTTGCAGTTTTACAAATCGTTTTTCTTGTTGAAAACGGCAGCGAGCTAGTTAAGCCTCTGCTTACTTCATTTACTCCAAATCTACCTTTACCGTTTAGCGCCAGCTAAATCTTTCATTTACTATGTCAATACAAGCAAATGTAAGTTCCCATTAAATTGTCACGCCAGGGATCTTTTAAGGCTTCGTTGCTCGCGAGCATCAAAATTATTTAAATGAGGTAGGTTTACACATCTAATCAAAACTGTTTAAGGGCATGTGTATCAGCTAGACATATAAGCAACCGGTTGATGCTGAATTAAATAACACAAAACTAGCTGTTTCTAATGTGGACACTATTTTTATTTACGACTATGAACCAACATTCTCTGGTTAACATATGTTGCTAGACAGGAGCAGAGTGAAGGCTCTGAGCACCATGGACAGAAAGGAAACCAACTCTGGAGCAAACAATAAGCTAATAAGTAATATTTTTTCAACTCCCATTCACTTTCTTTATTTAATGCAAAGTATACTTAATCTGACCCAGTTAGTCCTAATTAAAGCACTGTATCATACATACAGAGACGCTGAAGAATCGATTCATGGACAACTGGATAACTATCAATGCTAAGAACAAAAATCTATATGCAGTCTAGATGTTAATTGTCTTTTAACCATGAAAAAACTTCACAACTTTAATTTGAAAAGTTATCCTGATTGTGTTGAGGTTTATATGTTACTAACTTTCTCTTCTGAGAAGTTTGCTTTATGAGCCACAGCAGCTTCATACCCTCGGACTCTTTTTCCAAGTGAATTCACAGCTAATTACACCCACTGCCATGTCATGCACGAAAACTCTTCCAGAGATGACAATCATAAGGATCTACATTTAACTACATTACTACTAACTCTGTAACCTTATTGATGGATATTTGTCATAGCAACAGACAACTTAAATCCTTTTGCATACATTTAGTGAGAATGTTTTAAAAATGGTGGTATAAAAGAAAGAAAAATATTGATGTGATGGTATTGGCTGCACATAAGTCAGTATATGGGAAATGATAAGAACTAATTATAGGGGTGTAAGATATGGGGGAAAAAAATCTTGATTAAAAAAAATTAGATAACAATAATCTGATGATATTCTTAGAAATGTGAATTTTTTTACACAAAAAATGCTGTTAAAACTCTTCTTGCTGACCAGGACATTTATGCATGGACAGAATATTTCAGAACAAAAGAACTTCCTGTTTATTTTATTTAGACTAATGCATTCAAGACTCCCAGTGAAACTCCATTTGCAGTCACTTCCTGCAGTCATTTGTGCAGAGATGAATCAAGTTTTAGTGTTGACTTTAACATTGCTGGGCCATGCTCGGCCAGTGGCAACAGAAACAGTCTTCGTGGCAGCTTGAAAGTATTCCCTGTGTTTTATAGTCATAGTGAGAAAAAACAGATTCAAACAGAAGTTATTTTTTAATTTGAAATTCAGAGTCAGATTTATTGTCCTTCACTGAAGACAAAATGTTTTGGAATTGTAATGAATTATATTTCTATGCAGAACGTTGCAGATCATTGCTTGAGATCTTGCATGCCTTACTGATCATGATCATAACAGTATTTTTGTTTTTGTTTTTTGTCAGGTCTGCTTCAGTGTGAAGGTACATCAGGAGTTACAGTATTTTATCATGAAGGCCAGATTAAGTCTGTGCTTATCCAGGAAGTCTCAATTACTACCTGTAAGTATATTTTCTCAGAAATCACTTCTCTTTGTGTAAATTTTTATTATTTTATTCAAATTATTATATTATTAATTTTCAGTTGTTGAGTTCAGTATTTGAAATAAAGAAAAAAAGGTTGATCAGCCACTCTGTGAAGGTATGTGAAAGAGTTGCTGAAGCAAAGCTAAAGTGAGAGCTTCAGATTAGTGAGCAGCAGTTTGGTTTCATGCCCGTGAAAGAGTACCACAGGTGCGATATTTGCTTTGAGAGTGTTGGTAGAGAAGTACTGAGAAGGCCAGAAGGAGCTGCACTGTGTCTTTGTGGACCTGGAGAAAGCATGTGATAGGGTGCCACAGAGGACCTGTGGTACTATATGAGGAAGTCCGGAGTGGCTGAAAAGTATGTCAGGGTGGTGCAGGACATGTATAAGGACAGCAAGACAGTGGTGAGGTGTGCCGTCGAAGTGACAAATGGGCTCAAGGTGAGGGTAGGGTTACATCAGGGGTCGGCTCTGAGCCCCTTCTTGTTTGCAGTGATGGACAGGTTGACAGATGAGGTCAGGCAGGAGGTTCCATGGACCATGATTTTTGCAGATGACATTGTAATCTGTGTTGAGAGTGGTGAGCAGGTGGAAGAGGTGGAGGTTTGCTCTGAAGAGAAGAGGAATGAATGTCAGTAGAAACAAGGCAGAATACGTGTGTGTGAATGAGAGGGAGGCAGTTGGAAAGGTGAAGATGCAAGGAGTAGAGGTCGTAAAGGTGGATGACTTCAAATATCTGGGGTCAACCATCCAGAGCAATGGACAGTATGGAAAAGAGGTGAAGAAGAAGAAGAAACACCTTTATTGTCCACACAGACGGGGAAATTAATTTTCTGCATTCCACATCTACATATTTGTTATTACAGTAAGTACAGAGCACAACATAACATGCACACATGCGGAGCAGTAGGCTACACCTCGTGGAGCGCCTGGGGGTCACAGGCCCTGCTCAAGGGCCCTGCTCAAGGGCCCATGGTGGTGGACAGCAGCAGACAGATGGCGGCAAATCCGGGGTATTAACCGTCAACCTCATGTTCCCAAGCTTGGTGATAGCTCGGGTCTGGGATGGTGACGTGTCACCCAAATCTTCGGTCGAGCTGGAATTCGAACCGGCGACCTTGGGGTCCAAAGCCTGATTCGCTAGCCTCTTTGCCACCACCTCCAAGAGGCGGGTGTAGGCAGGATGGAGTGGGTGGAGACGAGTAGCAGGGCTGATGTGTGACAGAAGGATAGCAGCAAGAGTGAAAGGGAAGGTTTACAAGACAGTAGTGAGGACTGTCTGACTGACTGATGTACGTTTTGGAGACAGTGGCACTGTCTAAAAGACAGGAGGCCAGCCTGGAGGTGGCGGAGATGAAAATGCAGAGGTTTTCATCGGGAGTGATAAGGATCAGGTTGACAAGGATGACGAAATTAGAAATTAGCAGATCTGAGGGACAGTGAAGGTGCAGCAGTTTAGAGATAAAGCTAGAGAGGCCAGGTTGAGAAGGTTTGGACATGTGTTGAGGAGGGATAGTGGATATATTGGACAGAGGATGTTGGAGATGGAGCTGCCAGGTAGAAGGAGAAGTGGAAGGACCTCAGAGAAGATTCATGGATGTAGTGAAGGAGGATATGGAGATGGTTGGTGTAACAGTAGAGGAGGCAGGGAATAGGGTGAGATGGAGGCAGATGATCCGTTATGACGAACCCTAAAGGGAGCAGCCGAAAGACGACGAAGAAGTATTTGAAATAAAAACCTCAAATTTTATTTGTTTTTTGCAATTTATTCCTTGAATGTCACAGAATCTAAAGATAAAGAAGTAAAAACTAAACTTTAACTTCAATTTTGGTGAGTAAATCTCAACATGAAACTTAAAGATGGGGGCGTGGTCACCACCACGGGCCACGCCCCTTGTTACGCCCACCCCGCCACAAATTGCTACCTGGGGCCTCATGAATCAAACCATGCGTAGGAATCATACTAAAAACGATCGAACGAAAAATTCAGATTTATCAAACTGTGCGCATGCTAGATTCCACGCTCTTAAACTTCATACATCTCAATCAGTGTGAAATTGAGCGCACATGCATGAGCACAGGACTCCGCCCTTTCTCCGCCCACAAGTAGACCCATTATAATATTGGGACGTCCTCGCGGAAGAGTTTTAGAACTAAACCGCATGTATGTCAATCAGCGTGCGAGGCGGTGGTTGGTGGAGCTGAGTGGGGGGCGGGCTCTGTGTGGCAGAGGCTTTCGTACTAATTTGGCAGACGTTTGGACAGACTCTTCGGCTCAACTGTTCTGCTTGTTCGGCAGAGTGTCGATGCGCAGCGTTCAGCGTTCACGCTGTATTTTCTTAAGGAAATGCCCTTTTTCTAGTTCTCTGTGGAATGAGCCTGTCACCTGAGTAGAGATCACCTGTCAGGTTGATGCGGGACTTCTTGCTGTGGCTCTCTCAAAGCCACGCCCACCTCGGCACACAGTTCCAACATGATCGCTCTTATGATCGATGTAAAACAGCTGATGAGCCATTCGTAATCATGGGCCAAAACATCAGCGCTGCCTTCGGATACGGCCATTTACTATGTCCTCCAGTAAACCCAAAGCTGCCACTGTTATTATTCCATCCTTTAAGCACATGCTTTTCTATATGCAGATATAATTAAAAACACGTCCATGTTCGTAAGGCCCATGTGTCAACATTTTGATAATAATAATAATGACAATAATGAGTAATTGCTTTAATTTGTGATCAAAGTTAATGTGGATCGCATTAAACACAAAATGTAAATCCACATAAATCTATTCAAACAGAAAGTATGTGTTTATTTCAGGAGGTGTCCTAAATACCGCCCTCATAATACTTGTACTCGCAAGTATTGGCAGGTACACACATTTAAGGAAAGTAGTCTTACTTGGTCTGGGAGAAAAGGCATCGGTTTATTTGTATGTAGAGAGGGGAATTGGGATCCAGTGTCTGAGATGTTTGTGGTGTAGTGTAAACCCAGGTGTGAACTGACAAACCTAGAGCCATCTCCTTCTGATCAGACCCATCAAGACGTGTCTGAAAGGCACAAAATGACAGACCAGCAGGGCATGGTTGTGCACATTAGGATATGTCGTCAAGTTATTATTTATTTCATTAATTCAATTCAAAAAGTGAAATTCTCATATCATAATTCATTATACACATAGTGACATATTTCAAGCCTGATTAGGCTTGAAATATGTCTAACACTATGAGTCTACAATACGAGACTTTGTCATAATATTCTACTTTTCTGAGATACAGAATTTTGGGTTTTCATGAATTGAAAGCTGTAGTTGTCAAAATTCTTACAAATAAATGCTCGAAATATTTATCTAATGAATAGAATAAGTGAAATAAATGAACTTTACAATTTTATTCTAATTTTTTGAGCTGCACCTCAAAGTACCTGTAGATGTTTCACATCTCCTCTTTGAGGCTTCTTGAGTAAGATAGGTAAAATCTTCAAACAAGCTTTTTTTATTTTCTTGACCATGTGTAAAAACCTGGTTGGAAGCTGCGTTTAAACAGGCTTTCTACTAGTTGGACACATGAAACAGAAAGTCAAATGTTTTCTTGCCAGAAGACAGCATTGTTTCCAATCATTTGCCAATGCCAGAATGTCTTTACGTGCCTGGCTCTTGTAATGTGGTTTTGTTGAAAGAGTACCATCTGTTGTATTTGTTTAAGTAGTGCATGAATGTGATATCTTTCTTTTCTTTGCCAGTAAACATCTAAAAGGAAGAAGACAATAAAATGAGATAAAGTGGACAACTGCAGGAGCCCAGCCCTTTATCTCCACCTCTTTGAGTTATGGCAGGCTTACAGCTTGTCACCCCTGCTACTTCACCCATGGGGCCTTTCTTTGGTCTGCCATGGCAGCAGGAGGCTATCCACGATAACATCTATACACCTAGGAAATATCAGGCAAGCATTATCCCATTCACTCTCTTTTCTAGCTGCTTGATGTATTACTAGTATCTAGTACATACTAGACATGACATTAATTAGGCAAAAGTGAACCACAAGTTAGTTTTATTATGTTCTTTTATTCTCATTGATTAGCATTATATTTATCATTGTATTATATTGAACATTTGTAAGATGGAATCGTTTTGACACTTAACCGAATCACCTTCTTCTACAGGTTGAACTTCTTGAAGCAGCTCTTGATCGTAATACTATTGTCTGCTTGAATACTGACTCAGGGAAGACTTTTATTGCAGTACTTCTAATAAAAGAGCTCTCCCACCAAATCCGAGGGCATTTTCTAGGAGATGCGAAGAGGACTGTTTTTTTGGTCAACACAGGTATTGGAAGTGCACAGTGCCTGCTGCTGTGTTTATTTTTTTGACATTGTTTTCAGAACGTTATATTACATGTAGAGAGTTTAAGTGTATGAATTGATGAACTTGCTTTCTACAGTTGACTGTATCTTTGGTCTTCATTGTTCAGCCTTGTCTGCAGTTCAGCAAGCAGCTGCTGTTCGGACTCACTCTGACCTCCAGGTGGGAGAGTACACAGATCTGCAGGAAATCTTGTCATGGGCTGACCGACAGTGGAATGAAGAGATAATTAAAAATCAGGTGCCTTTTTCCTGTTCTGTTAAGTGTGTTATGTTTAAACACATAGGTGGCCAGTGAACTGCAGCATAATGTAGTATGGGTTTGAAGTTGAGTGGCTGATCCCTCACACCTCCATTAAGCTCAGAAGCAGAATGAGCATACTATTTAATTGGGTGGAGCAGTGGCCACAGGATTAGTTCCACACATTTCTCATTACCGTATTTTCTGGATTATAAGTCGCTCCGGAGTACAAGTCGCACCAGCCATAAAATGCATAATAAAGAAGGAAAAGACATATATAAGTCGCACTGGAGTATAAGTCGCATTTTTGGGGGGAAATTTATTTGATAAAATCCAACACCAAGAACAGACATGAAACATCTTGAAAGGCAATTTAAAATAAAAATAGAATAGAGGCAACAACAGGCTGTATAATTGTACGGTATGCTAATGTTACATGACACATAAACAACGAACTGAGAACGTGCCTGGTATGTTAACATCACATATTAAGAGTTATTCAGATAACTATAGCATAAATAACATGCTAACAAGTTTACCAAACCATCCGTCTCACTCCAAATCACTAAATCCAATGAAATCTTCATCCTCGGTGTCACTTTTAAACAACTCCGCTAACTCCGGAGGTAGAAGATGCGGCGCTTCCACTTCTACGTCGCTTACGTCAGACTCATCGTCAGTTGCAGTTCCAATTATTCCAGCCTTTCTGAATCCTGACAGAATGGTTTCGGTTGTCACTGAAGCCCACGCTTTGGTCGATCCATCCAATGACTTCCAGGAAAGTTGCACGGCGCATTCTCCTGGTTGCTGTGAAGCTGAGCTCTCCATCCATCATCCACTGCTCCCACAGGTTACGCAAGACTGCCTTAAAGCTCCTATTCACTGAGATATCAAGTGGCTGGAGTATTTTGGTTAAGCCTCCAGGGATGGAGTTGAAAATTTTAAATTTATTTTTGAACTGTGGCGTGATGTGCGCTCGCATGCTATCCATCACAAGCAGAGCTTTGCGTGCTCTAAAGAAGCCATCCGGACGCTTAGTGTAGCACTTTGTAAGCCATAAGTTCATCATTTCTTGATCCATCCACCCTTTCTCATTCACGGCGACTGCAACTGAGGGGGATTGGATTTTTGGCATAGTTTTTCATTTGAAAATGACCATTGGTGGCAATTTTGATCCATCTCCACAACATGCCAGCACCACTGTGAAGTGTGATTTCTCATGACCAGTTGTTACTACATTCACACTCTTTTGCCCTTTCTTTGCAACACTTCGGCCCATAGGAATGTCAAACGTGAGGGGGCCTCGTCCATGTTAATAATTTGATCCGGTGTCACGTTGTGCTCACTTACATGCTTCTCAATGAACTCACGGAAACTGTCGACCTTGACTGCAGAATATGATTTTCTTTTTGGTGCCATTTTTGTTAAGTCCTTCTCAGTTTTTTTTATAAGTTACCACCAATGTTGAAATTATCAACACAGGCCTAGAGCGCCCTCTTGCGGTTTAGTGTGAAAATAACACGTGAAATGATATAATTATGTGTTAATAATTTCACACATAAGTCGCTCCAGTGTATAAGTCGCACCCCCGGCCAAACTGTGAAAAAAATGCGACTTATAGTCCGGACAATACGGTACTTATTTCCTTTTAACTCGAGGTGTATACAGTTATAAGATGATGACTGTGTGTACCCTTTGTAACTGTTACATTTGCTTTGTTGACAGTGTTTTCAAATAAAGTACAACAGTATTTGGAAACACTAGGCTTAACTCAGGACTTATGACTTAAGCTGACTAACATCTTGCTGAGTTTTAGTTGGAAACCACAGTTACTTGCACCGTCTCTGCAAGAATTGTCTTCATATTTGGACAAAACTCTTTTTTTTAAAATCAATATCAATGTTTTCTCATACAGGTGCTGGTCATGACTTGCCACATATTCTTGCACGTTCTGACGAATAAAATGTTACTGTGGTCGAAAATCAACTTGGTGATTTTTGATGATTGTCACCTGGCCCTCACAGACCATCCCTACTGTGAGATAATGAAGGTTGGATTGTGTTCTTAAGGATTTTTGTTTTCAGAACTCCTAACAACATTGTGAATCACCCTGATTTCTCTCTTTCTGCAGCTGTTTGAAGGGTATTCATATAGTCCTCGTGTTCTGGGGCTCACAGCTTCTATTTTAAATGGAAAATGTGACCCCTCAGACCTGGAGCAGAAGATACAAAATCTGGAGAGAATCTTGAAGAGCAATGCTGAAACTGCCACAGACCTTGTGGTCCTGGACAGGTATAAACCAATGCACCCTAACCAGGATTGCAGTTTCAAGGGCCTCTGTTTTCTCTTAATAATTCATTTAAAATTAATTTTAAAGCCCACTTAATTTGGTTTTAAAATTTAAATAGCATTTGGTAAAGCTCCTGACCTGTGCCTGCTTGATTTTATACAATGCAGTACTTCCACAAGTGTTTTCTCATAGTCCTTTATCATAGTCCTCCTCACAGGCCATAAGATGCTGTGATACCACCTTTTCTAAACGTTTGTATGTTTACATGAGAAGATGTTGCTGTGATACAGCAATAATGTTTAAATGACATTATTTTGTTAATATGAGATGTGGTTGATATTGGAAATGTCTGCCCCCCTGGTCCTTAGCCTTTTCACAATCTGGCCCTATCAACAATATTGTTTAATTGTCCTGTTTTAGAATGTGTTAGGTACAACTAAACATCACAGTGAGTTAATTGCAGTTAAATTTATTTGGAAAATCACCAGATGTGTGAGAAATTGTGAGACTTGCAGTATTATGCTGATATGTGACCTGTGACCTGTGAATCTGCACTGATTTCAGATACACCTCTCAACCAAGAGAAGTAGTACTGGACTGCGGCCCCTACGTGGATAAGAGTGGCCTTTCCTCCCTTCTGCAGGTGGAGCTGGACGAAGCACTCCACTTCCTGAATGACTGCAACATATGTGTTACCAGAGAGGACCGGGACCCCACATTCATCTCCAAACAGGTTCTAGGAATTAACCATACATTCCACACATATTAGTTCAGAACATGTTTTTCAATACAAACAGTCAGTACACAACACAGCATGCACATGCGGAGCAGTAGGAGACCCCAAAAAGTACACAAAGTATTGCATCGCTGTATAGACTCTTCTTGTTGTTGCAGGTCCTGAGTGACTGTCGGGCTGTGCTTCAGGTGCTGGGGCCCTGGTGTGCCGATAAAGCAGCAGGCATCATGGTGCGGGAGCTCCAGAAGTATATCAAACATGAGCAGGAAGATTTTAACCGTAAGTTCCTGCTCTTCACTGATACCATCCTGCGCAAAGTGCATGCCCTTTGTGAGGAGCACTTCTCCCCCGCCTCACTGGACCTCAAGTTTGTCACCCCGAAGGTTCTTCGGCTGCTTGAGATCCTGCATGAATACAAGCCTTTTGAGCGGCAGCAGTTTGAGAGTGTGGAGTGGTACAACAACCGTAACCAGGACAACTATGTGTCCTGGAGTGACTCGGAAGATGATGATGAGGATGAGGAGGTAGAGTCCAAAGAGAGGCCTGAAGCCAACTTTCCCTCCCCATTCACCAACATCCTGTGTGGGATCATCTTTGTGGAGAGGCGTTACACAGCTGTGGTCCTCAATCGGTAGGATTACGTCATTGTTTTTGCATTTTAGTATAAGAGCTGCACGTTCAGGTCTTTGATACATTTTTGCCAGTAAATGTTGATTATTTACAACCAGTTTTACTGACCAAACATTCTGTGCTTTCTGTATATGCATTAAAATAATGCATAATAAACTAACCACAGAAAAATACATCTTAATGAACTAGTTAATTCACTGGAAACAAAATGTTACTTACTGTTAATTAGTTAACATTACAAATTACAGAAAGGGAGAGGACAACAAGGCCATAGTACAGTGTCATACTGTGAAGATGTAAACAAAACATGTGAACTACTCAGCTTGGAAAGAAAGAGGAGAATGCCAAAACAACTATAAAAACTGGTTTATGAACTACAAAAATCATTAAATGCTTTGAATAATTCTATTGCAAGATGTATAAATCGAAAACAAAAACAGCCAAATCAATGCCAATTTGTGTTAGCAACTTTTAAATAAAATATCTCTGCCTTGATTTATTAGAAGTTTTAAATTAAGATTGATGAAAGATTACCACAAATTAATATTTAAGGATAATTGACCATCCACAGCCAGAGAAGACTCCCCTATCTCTTAATTTAGAGATAAAGATGAAAGTGTATGCAGTTTATACAGACCACTACTCAATGTTGACTTCAAACACTTCACTAATATTGTGCCTCAGACTGGAAACCTCTGAGGCACAATAAAGAAGACTCTGAATCAAAAGTTCCAAATTCAATAAAAGTTCAAAATTCAACAAAAGTTCTGTGTACATTTGACAAAGACAAGCAGATATCAGCAATTTATAGGTTCATTGCAAAATGTGCAAAATAATATTTCATATTTAGGTGCTGGCAGGAAAGCGTGATTGCTGATTTGATGATTCACTTTCATAAGACATACAAGCTTTGAGGTGGACATTTAAAAAAAAAAAAAAATACAGCATTTAGGCTACATCAAATCAGTTCCAGTAGCTCTTGATGAGTCTTGATGACTTGGGGAACACTGATACAATTGTTTTGCATTCTGTTTTCTTCCTCAGTCTTATCAAAGAGGCTGGAAAGCAGGACCCAGAGCTGGCTTACATCAGCAGCAACTTCATCACAGGCCACAGCATTGGCAAAAACCAGCCACGGAACAAACAGATGGAAGTCGAGTTTAGGAAACAAGAGGAGGTACATTTGCCATAAGATTGTCATTAACAGCTCTTTTGTTGTTTCACACTTTTTGACTCTGCACTGAAGATATGTACGGGCTAATTACAAATCTTAAATACCAAAGAGAATGTTGTAATTTGGCCTCACATTCACATATCATTCTGAAATTTCACATTTGATAAATAGTTTTGATCTGAAAATATCTGCACTGACTGAAAATATCTGTAGTTTACTTTCTTATGTCTGATATCTGTCCAATTTTTTTATAACTCCTTTTAGCTGATAAACTCTATGACAAGATTTGTCAGTGCTAAATTTTAGCAGGTTTTGGTTTTTGAACAGTGTTTCCCACCTTTTAATGGTTAAAATATTTACCGTAAATTCCGTATATAAGCCGCACTCGCAAATTTTAAGAAGAAAACAAGATTTGTACATATATAGGCCGCACTTGTCTATAAGCCGCAGTAACATGAGATATTTACACAGAAAGATTTTAAAAACCTCGTCCCCGTGGATGCAGTTTATGCACCGGTGTGGAAAGAAACACAGTTTGAGTCTTTAGGATGAAACAGACGCCAAACAGAGCGTCACAGAATCTCCGGTTGATCTTGTGTCGCTAGTGCGGAAGTCAGTCTACATACACGTATATACATTTTGTCGATAGACAGAGTAGAACTAAAATTATGGCATATTTTTTACATGTGCTTTGTGTGGGATACTGTTGCTGTGTGTAATGTGCAGAAAAACGGGGAAAATGTGTTTTTATTGTTAGGGCGGCGGTGGCCGGCGGCTATCAGCCTGGTCGGGTTCTTTTATGGTGGAGCCCGGCGACGACGGCAGCTGCCGGGAGGATTTCAGAATAAAAAGGGGACGGAGCTCGAAAGTCGAGTGCAGACACGTTTATATCTATATATTTCTGTGAAGTTAGCATTACAGAGATACAATAATCCAATCGCTTCACAGTGCACTGAGGTCTTCCCTGACACAAAGTGGTCACGGAAGAGCCCAGAGACTTCCGTGTTCGTTTGTTTTGCCCTATCTCAACTCCGCCCCCTAGCGCCATGTTGTAATGACATGATCAGTGACTAAACTACAGGAAGTGTAGTTCAAGTTTGTTGTGCAAGCTGCAGCGTCTGGTAGCTTTCCCCTCGGTATAAACATATCCTTCATTATATCATAAAAACAGCTTCAGCCATTGTTGGGCGTCTACAACTTGCAAAAGGAAGTGAGTTAAAGCACTCTCCTATTGTTCTGGACAGCTGTTCTTCTTGACATCAGCACCTTATAATTGGAAGGGACTTCCACTCCAGGACGGTAGAGGGCAGTAGAGGAGAGGTGATAGAGCTGTATCTATCTTAGTGATCAGTGTAGCCGCAGCGTTTGAATAAAAAGTGAGAATATAACAATTCACAAGGAGTCACAGAGTGTCTGGGTACAGTGGCAATACAGTGATGCTAATACTACATGTGGGACAGGGGTTGCAGCTCCTGTTTTTGTGCAGGAAAAGTTGTCAGAGGCTGTTATGGCGGCATGAAGCTCGTTAGCCCGTAAAAATTCATAGATTAGCCGCATCACTGTATAAGCCGCAGTGTTCAAAGCGTGTGAAAAAAGTAGCGGCTTATAGTCCGGAAAGTAGCGGCTTATAGTCCGGTACTCCTACCCTCTAGCAGAGTTTGTGTAGCACAGAAAACTGGGGAGGTTAGAAAGTATTGTTGGACCTCTTCGATTTTATCCATTGTCTTCTGCCCTGAACATGTTCAGGATCCTAGGATTTGCCACTCATCCTTAAGTATCGTAATTTTTATTATTCACTCCATTTCTGTGAAGGCCCCTCAGTGCTGCTTGCAGTAACATTTTGTCAGCCTAGCAAACAACAAAACAAACTCTCACTGATGGCTTTTTAACAAGACCATATCATTGTTTAGGTCATAAAATGTAATCTAAACAGCTTTTTTCCCTACAGGTTCTCCGCAAATTTCGGGCTCATGAAACCAACCTTCTGATTGCCACTAGCATTGTGGAGGAAGGTGTGGATATTCCAAAGTGTAACTTGGTGGTCCGATTTGACCTGCCAACAGAATACAGGTCCTATGTCCAGTCCAAAGGCAGAGCTCGGGCACCTGTCTCCAACTACATCATGCTGGCTGACAGTGAGAGGACCAAAGCATTTGAGGAGGATCTCATGACATATAAAGCAATAGAGAAGGTAAACCTTTGCTCAGTTTGATTACTGACAGGATAGGTTTTTGAAAACATTAGGAGAAATTCAGAATCTCTAGGTCTTAAAGGAGGACAGCCATTTTACACCACAGTTGTATCCCTTGGTCTCCTCCAATCTGGTAGGAAGCAAGCGTCATTTAGACAAAATATAGATATAGGAGACATCAATTTGAAATCTTCATCTTAGAAAACCATTGTTATCTGATAATTGATTGTTATCATCCATAAAGTAAAGCAAAGGAAGGAAATGATGAGTCATCTTACCTTTGAGCAGATCCTGAGGAACAAGTGTTCCAAATCACTGGAAGTGAGCGAGTTTGAAGTTGAGCAGGTGCTGGATGATGACAACATCCTTCCTCCGTATGTGCTTCGATCTGAGGATGGAGGTCCCCGGGTAACAATTAATACAGCAATTGGACACATTAACAGGTATGGTAATTTTGCTTCAAAGTCTGTAAATCCTCAGTTTACAAATACCGTACATTAATATTAGGCAGCATTAATTAGTCCCTCTGGGATTTTACAGGCCTTTGTTTGTGAAAATGCCTGATTTTGTGGCAGCTTTTCTAATAAGAAATGCAATAAAAAGTTACATTAACATTTTTTCAATGAAGTCTTGGGAAAAAGTAAAAAATGGAAATCTTTTGCTTTTTTTCATTTTCAGTAGTTGTAGGCATTAAAAGTTAAGGTCAATTAAATTGATCAATGAAAATGCATACCATTAGTAACTTAAACAAAAAAGGCTGAACAAACCTTTCATGGTCTTTTGCCATTACTTTATAAGCAAGTGTGAGTCATTGGTATCACATGTCTGCAGCAGCTTTTGAACTTCTTCTGTGGTGTTTTGTGGCAGCTGGCATCCAGTTTGTTGCATTGCTGCCATGGTCATTACATTACATTATAGCACATCACATCCTTTCCCGTTAGTCGCCTCTTACGATCAGCAAGGGGGGTGCTGGGGACCTATTCTAGCCTGGGTCCCCTCGGGGACAGCTTTTGAACTAACAACAAAACGTTTTTGAAGTAACAAGAAAGTTAGTTTGCTGACATACGACTCAACGTTTTGCAAGAAACGACTGTTAGGTTGCAGGAATTTATTGAATATGCTTTAATAGTTGCAATCACGTCATTGCAAAATCTGGGAGGGCCTGATTAATCAGCTTTAAACATACTGTTTTCTTTTTCTGATGTTCAGGTATTGTGCTCGACTGCCCAGTGACCCATTCACCCATTTAGCACCCAAATGTAAAACCAAGGAGTTGGATGGTGGACGCTTCCAGTCCACACTCTACTTACCGATCAACTCCCCACTAAGAGTTCCTGTTAAGGTGAAAAACTGGTTTTAAAAAATTAATGAACACATTTCAGACCACTCTCTGACCCTCAGGCATGAAATATATGTTTGTATAAATTGCTTGAATGCAAAGGGCAATTCAAATCAAGATTGTGACTTATGGGAGATGAAGGGCAGACGTATCAAATACGCATGCCACTCAGACAGATCATTAGGCAGACTGACTTCTCTTCTCTTTCTCTTTGTGTTGCTTCATAATCATATGCATGTTTCATTGTGCGGACAGGGTCCTATAATGACCTGTGCCAGACTGGCAGAGAAAGCTGTTGCGCTGGTATGCTGTGAAAAACTCCACAAAATAGGTAAAACCAGCGTGAATATTTTGTAAATACATGATTCGGAATATTGACGCCAGCCTTTTTAGAACGTGACTCTACATCTGTTTTAGCTATATTTTGGTTTCCTTTTCCCAGGTGAGCTGGATGATCACCTGATGCCAGTGGGGAAGGAAACTGTCAAGTATGAGGAGGAGCTGGACCTTCACGATGAGGAGGAGACCAGCGTTCCAGGTCGTCCTGGTTCTACAAAGAGGAGGCAGTGCTACCCTAAAGCTGTAAGAACGTAAATCTTGCCTTGGTTTCTTTGCAGTCCGTGTCACCTGACCCAAATGCTGAGAAGAAGGTGGAGAGAATAGTTGGCAAAAAAGTCAGCAAAAACAATATTCACAGAGATTATTATTGTTTATGGTTTATATTGTTGGATAACTTTTTGAAATACAGATTATACACGAATTGGGCATGTTATTAATTATACAAATATTCTGATGAACTCTCAAAATGAAGTGGGCACAAAAAGATTCAACAGATACAGTTAAATGGTGCATGCAGTCTGAAAATCTTAGAATTGGGCAAAAACCAAAAAATAAATCAACACAGGTTCCCCGCAAAGGTAGTTTTATTCTCGTTAAAACAATGCTGTGTATTATTTTAATGTCTAGAAACATCTAGATTACCAGGGAGTCCACTACAGATTTTCAGACAATGAGCAAATTGTTATTGAGTTCTTCTTATTCACCTTTTGTTCAATGGAAGCTTGCAGACAACTACCGTAAATTCCGGATTATTAGCCGCACCCACGAATTTTAAGAAGAAAACAAGATTTGTACATATGTAGGCCGTGCTTGTCTATAAGCCGCAGGTGTCCACGTAATCACATGAGATATTTACACAGAAAGATTTAAAAAAAAAAAAAACGCCAGCCCGTGGATGCAGTTGTGGAAACACACACAGTTTGAGTCTTCAGGATGAAACAGACGCCAGACGGAGCATCGGTTTGTATGGGATACTGTCGCTGTGTGTAATGTGCAGAAAAACGGGGAAAATGTGTTTTTATTGTTAGGGCGGTGGCCGGAGACTATCAGCCACACAGACTCTTCCGCACTGTTTGGGTTCTTTTCAGATTACTTTGATGCTTGCTGTCAGCTCTTCTTTGTTGTTGGGTCTGGTGCCCCCCACTTTCCTCTTGAGAATACCCCATAGATTTTCAATGGGGTTTAGGTCTGGCGAGTTGGCCAATACAGGTGCCAATACAGGGATGCTAAAACAACATATGGGACCGGGGTTGCAGGTCTTGTTTTTGTGCAGGAAAAGTTGTTGGAGGCTAAATGTTATGGCGGCATGAAGCTTGTTAGCCTGTAAAAATTCATAGATTAGCTGCATCACTGTATAAGCCACAGGGTTCAAAGCGTATGAGAAAAGTAGCGGCTTCTATGCCAGAATTTACGGTAGATACATAACTGTGAATCACATTACAATACATCACATTCCTTACTATTTGTCACCTTTTACAAGTGGCAAGGTGGTGCTAGCAGTGTTGTTTTCGTCAACGATGACGAAATCATTTTGTTGACGCCCCTTTTTTCATGACTAGAATGAGACTGTGATGAGCTTAACGTGACTCTGATAACTAAAACATGACAAGATGTGTGTGAGTTCTCGTTGAAGAGACGAGACTTGACGAAAATGTTAGTGGGTGGGCTGTCAAATGTTCAAAATTCATGTTTGTCAAAAGCTAAAAAGTATCAGAAGTGCTGCTGCGTCCTGTCCTTGTTTGGTCACGCCCACCACCTGGCATGCAGCGTACGTTCTGCACATCACACCTGTCACTCGGCATGCATATAGACACTCAATTTATTAATTCATTGATGGACTATGGCGTCATCGTCAAAAAGGGGGCTTGGTGGTTGGAAAAAGATGAGTTGACCTATGGACATGATTTGAACACAATCCAAATTCTCAGAAATAAAGCCACAATTGCCAAAGTAAGAATGTTTTAATGTTCTTGGGTTTTTTGGAGTAATGAATATTGATTCCACTGTTACCTTTATCTGTGTGTAATGCATAATCCTTAGTAGATTAGAAAGTATTTGCTGTTGTGTGGAAACCTTGTATGTCTAAAACTGTTAGACATACAAGGATGCTGTTTAGCAAGCAGAAAGGTCATGTAGACACTAGATTTAGTTTAGCCTAAGCAAGTCCCATACTTACACATACAGAATTGAGATAGATGTTCATGCAACTGAGTCTTCATTTGTTGAAAATTCTGTCTTAATCAGATACCACAATGTCTGAGAGACAGTTATGCTGTACCAGAGCAAACCTACTACCTATACGTGATTGGGATGGTCCTCACTACCCCTCTTCCGGATGAACTCAACTTTCGCAGACGGAAGCTCTACCCACCTGAGGACACCACCAGGTCCTTTGGCATCCTGACTGCTAAACCCATACCTCAAGTAGGTTTCAAACCTTTCTCTGCTCTCTTAGACCCCTGCATGTATATCTTGTGCAAAATATTATTTTTCTGTTTGATCTGGTCAGTGAAAGTAACTGATGCTTCCTTTTGATGCAGATCCCCTATTTCCCAGTGTATACTCGCTCGGGGGAGGTGACCATCTCCATTGAGCTGCAGAAGTCTGGCTTTACGCTCACTGCCACCCAGCTCGACCTCATCACCCGCCTGCACCAGTACATCTTTTCCCACATCCTCCGCCTGGAGAAACCTGCACTAGAGTTCAAGCCCATGCTGGCTGACTCCGCTTACTGTGTTCTACCTCTGAATGTTGGTCAGTAGGTCTACGAACTGTAGATGTTTAACTTGTCTGTCTGCTTATTTTCTTCATTACTGATAACTTTTTTTTCCTTTTTTGTCTTCTATTCTGGCTCATTGCTTTGTTTAGTTGAGGACTCCAACTCACTAGATATGGATTTTAAGTTCATGGAGGCCATTGAAAAGTCTGAGGCTCGCACTGGAATTCCTACAACCCAGTATACTGAGCAGAACCCATTTATCTTCAAGTTGGAGGACTACCAGGATGCTGTAATCATTCCAAGGTACCACTGCACCATATGAGTTGTAGCACAATATGTGAACTACTTCTTTTTTCCATTAAGTAAAAGTACGATAAGACACCATTAATGACTCTTACTCGTTGCCAGTGTTTGATAATTGACTATTTACAGTAACCATGTAATGCATAGTATAGAATAATATTGAAATATTTTGGTAGGACTGCTCAAGCCAAGCACTTTCCTTTATGTATGAATGGGTTTCTGTGTTTTTCTTAACAAATTTATTCAAATAGTAGTGTAAAACACTGAATAATTCAAACAGCGTATAATCCCGTATTGTGCATTACTGCCTGGACCTTCACAATGATAGAATACATTCATGCATCTTTCTATTTTTTAAAACAGAGACGGATTCATTGTAGTGCTGTTTTACATGTTTCCCTGTTGCTGATGTTGTTCATCTTTCCATATTCAAGTCATACTTGAGAGCTTTTTGCTGATGTATGAATAGAAAAAATAAATCTTAATTTGGAGTATATGTGGACATAAATATTTGAGTCTTTTTTTATTGTTATATGTTTTTTCAAACTATTACAAGACTATTAAAGTTTAGTCAACACCAACCCACTAAAAATAAAAAAGGGTGAAGCTGACTAAGTCTAACAAAAATAATCATGGCCTTTTGACTAAATGTTAACTGATAAAATCAACAATATATATGACAGAATCAAGTGAATTAAATGAGAAATAGAGTTGCCAGATACTGTACAAACTTTGGTTTAGTGTATTTATTTATTTATTTATTTATTTAACTGACATATGGCTTTAACTACACAATAACATTTGTAACTGTTCATTACCCAGGTATCGTAACTTCGACCAACCTCATCGCTTCTATGTCGCTGATGTGTACACAGACCTGACACCGCTGAGCAAGTTTCCTTCACCCGAATATGAGACGTTTGCAGAGTACTACAAAACAAAGTACAACCTGGACCTGTCCAACCTTAATCAGCCACTCCTTGATGTAGACCACACCTCCTCCAGGTAGCTTAATTTTTGTTTTTTACCTGGGTTTGTGCACGTGAATAGGTTTGCACATTGTCTTATATGTTAACAGGTCTGGAGTAAAACTTTTGCTGCTTGTGAAGCTGTGTGAAGTAGTAGTGAAACTATATCATTATAATGTAAGGACAGCAGCTTGGACCTGACTGGTTCAAGATCAAAGAGATGCTGGTGGATTTTTATAGAGAAAACAGAATAGATGCTACAAACCACTCAGGATGACCCACCCTAGAATGTGATGTGTTGTAATGCCATATGTCTCAACAGTGATGGCATGTAAAGCTGCATGTAATTACCACTGCCTTTTGAAGTGGTGTCCAGAAAACAGTAGCTTTCTGGGTAAGTGCTGAGCATTTTGGGGAAAACCTCATTTGGTGAAGAGAGACGGCATCCATTTACTTTGAAAAGAGCAGCTCCCACTTCTAGAAACCTGAAAGAGTGTGTTACAGTTAAAAGAGGATGCAGAGTTGCAGTTTTGCACTCTTTTTGAGCAGTCACTGCCCCATAACCCTGTTGACAATGCCTGCACCAACATCATCAATGAAAATCAACATCATCAATAAAGCTATAAAACCTAAATTCAACATTCACTGTTTCGTGTAATCTCAGTACATCATAAAAATTCCACTCTGTTAAAAGTGCAGAAATATTTTCAACATGGATAATGTTGAACTACTCTTGTTTTCAGACTGAACCTGTTGACCCCTCGGCACCTGAACCAGAAGGGCAAAGCTCTGCCACTCAGTAGCGCAGAGAAGAGGAAGGCAAAGTGGGAGAGTCTGCAGAACAAACAGGTAGTCCTATGGTCAAAGAGTATTTTTCTTTCTCTAATGTGTGTCAATGGCATATTGTTTTGGTTAGTTGGAATCAAAAATTAGAACTTAAGTCTCTAGCCAGATAGAAACCTTTTACTATTTGGTTTTGTACCTGCGAAAAGTGGTTCAGCTCTGTCCACAGCTGATAAGCAGAGAAGGTTGCTTGTTCATTGTGGCTGTGTGGCTTACTGGATCCCTTGTAAGCACGGGATCAGCTAAGTTTGGAGAAAAATTGCATGTATCGTTGTACTTTTGAAATCCTTCTTCCTTCTGCAGGTAAGATAGCTATCTTAGCTGCAGAAGGAAGAGCTGGGCTCTGTAGTGGTCTCTGTCTCATCCAAAAACGCACTACAATAAATAAATATAAATATAAATATAATAATCTGTTCTCATCCCAAACTCGGTGGCCAAACCATCAGGGATAGGGGAGCATTAAGGTGGTGCTCCCTTTCAGCGACCTTGTTTCCATGGAGTGGTGCATACAGTGCATTGGGGAAAATGGAAATGGCGAGTTGGGTTTGCGTTTTTTTTTTTTTTGGTTTACCTGTTTAAGGCCATGGTCAGATGAGTCCAAGGACACTGACTAGTGGCTGACCGGTTCAGCCTGAGCGCATGTCTTATCTTCTACCTACAGGCCCAAGATTCTAGGCTCAGGCCATACTGTGTGTGTAAACAGTCTATTGTTTCAGGCACATTTTCAGATCCCAACAGCTGCGTCCTTCTTTTGAAGCCCTGTTCGGGAGCGTATGCTGTTGCTTATTTTACCAAATTAGATACATACGTATGACTGGACAATAAACTGAAAATAAACCTAAATCAGGTGATGCTACATTAGTGCCATTTCATAATTTTGAATCTAAACTATACTGTTTAATATTGCAAGATATTTTATGTTTTGTCCCATTGCTTCATTGTAGAACTGTTTGCAGGCTCTTTGTCCCTCTGTTGCTCTTGCAGCACCCACTGTCACAGTCAGGCTGGTCATCAGCAACAATTCTGCTTTTGCTGAATAAAATACCAATACCAATAGTTTTTACAATCCATAGCTTACAGTCAGAATTTGGCATACAGTCTAATGATGTTTCTCTGTCAGATCCTGGTTCCAGAGCTGTGTGCCATCCACCCCATCCCTGCATCCCTGTGGAGGAAAGCAGTGTGTCTGCCCAGCATCCTCTACCGCCTCCATTGCCTGCTGACTGCTGAGGAACTCAGAGCCCAGACAGCCAGTGAAGCTGGAGTGGGAACCCATACCCTCCCTCCTGACTTCAGGTCCCTATTACAAACATAACATAATATATGATCTTTAAATTATTACAATTGCTGAATCAGGACTAAAAAAGAGCAATAGGACCCACGCCCTCATACTCGACTGGAAAACAATACAAATTTTGTAATTCCTGCATAATCTGCTGTAGTGTCAGAAGTCTGCTACTAAGCTACAGTTAAACACTCACAGGTTGTTCATTCAAATTCCACTAAGATTTACATTCTTTTTGATACTATGTGGATACTTTGAATGTATGTATTGTGTGTATGTATGATATGTACTTTTTGTATGTATACTTAGAGTTATCAGATTTCTTAATTTCTGAAATTAACCATACTAATAGTAATCACAGTTACAAATTATATTAATCATCATGATATATATTGGTATGTTTGACGCTGTAGGTATCCAAACCTGGACTTTGGGTGGAAGAAATCCATTGACAGCAAAATACTCATCTCCTGTCCTGAGTCTTGTCCTGAGGGTGGTGACGGACAATACAAATACCAACAATCTGTAAACTCTCCTGCTAGTAACCTGACAAAACACAGTGGTCCTCACTTTTTTTTACCTGAGCAGACCACTGTGGCCCCCATGTCTGGAGACACTGCCTGCACCAGGAACTTAACTAATGGCACTGCGCTTGGCACAGACTGTGATGACGTCAGTCACAAAGATGAGCACCTTCACCAACATGACAGTTGCCAATGCTCCCAGCCAAGCTTGTCTGGGCTGCAGAGCCAGGAATCAATAGAAACCACTACCTCAGTTCCTGTGCCCTCAGACAGCTTGAAGCCCAGCTACAGGCCTCCACAACCTAGTAACAGATGTACACCTGAGATAATCTCAGTCCACACAAATACAGCTACCTCCCTATGCAGCTGGGCTGTCACATGTACCATGGCCCACACAGCACATTCTCCTGACATCCAGCACAGAGCCCAGAGAGGGGACTCTCCCAAAAGTCTGGGACCCAACCCAGGTCTCATCCTGCAAGCCTTGACCCTATCAAATGCAAGTGATGGCTTCAACCTGGAGCGGCTGGAGATGCTCGGCGACTCTTTCCTGAAGCATGCCATCACCACATACTTGTTTTGTACCTACCCTGATGCTCATGAGGGACGACTCAGTTATATGCGCAGCAAGAAGGTGGGATTTGGTAATTGTAGGCATGGACAGTTTGTTGTGCTCTTATAAATTGTTGTTTTTAACAAATAGTTCCTTACTAATATCTCAATTGGTGGTTGCAGTAATGGATTGAATTTTTCACTCAGACTGCCTGAAAAAAGTTTTCTTACATGCTTCATTTTTATAGTAATCACATAAAAACTATTTTTATGCTGTCAATCAAAATAACATAGAAAATGCAATAGTATAATGAGATCGTAACCTACAGCCTGTTGACTTACAGCTGTTAAATTTTTTTTAAAGGCCATACACTTATTGCATAATGAGAATATGTGGTGCATGTCAATCATTGTGTAGGAAACATAGTGTGTATGTTCAAGAGATAGCACAAGATTTTTTTTCTGCTTAAAAATAACAATAGTTAGCCCATTCTTCTATAACTATAACTTCTAGGGTGAAAATGTGATATGTTGATCGTACATAAATAGGACATATTATCATTTGACTTGTTCAGTTATTTTCTGCATGAAAATTACTCAACTCATGTTTTTGAATTGATTGAAGAGTCTCAAATCAAATAATCCTTTCGAAGATTCTGGGGTTAAATCCGGAGAAATTTTTACTTGGAATTGAAGGAAAACATTGATGCCGTAACTGTTAATACACAGAAGAGTTATTTAGTCAAATGTGCTACTGTGAAGAGGCATGCAAGATCACTCTTAACAGCAGCTTCAGTACATTAATTCTGTTCACAGAAAACATGCACAATCATTGTTATGACGCCACTAAAACAGGAAGAAAAACGACAAAGATACACTTCTACACAAATAAACACAAGCTGTTAAGTGTCCTGGGTAGAAAGCTGGGCTGATAGAGGTGTTCTGAGTCATGAGTCATGAGACGAGATGGGTAACCGAAAAGTACTTCTGAAACACATTCTGTGTAAACGGGTACATTGTCTTACTGAAGATGGTGGATAAATGTGTTTATTTGTGTCTCTTGTTTTCCCATTGCCCAGGTGAGCAACTGTAACCTGTATCGTCTTGGAAAGAAGAAGGGTCTCCCCAGCAGAATGGTGGTCTCCATCTTTGATCCCCCTGTTAATTGGCTGCCTCCTGGCTATGTGGTCAACCAAGACAAAAGCACCACTGACAAACAGGATTCAGGGGTCAGTAGACGTTATCCTAAACTCTTACTTATTGTTGCATGTGCTGTGCATGTGTTATGTCCAGCTATACATCACTTTTTGTCTCTTTGTTGTGTGACGTGAATGTTGAGATACGCTGGAGTTGTGTATCTGCAGAATAAGGATAAGCTTAAGCCCTTATTAGCAGTTGTTAGATATAAGCAGTTATATAATTCAGAGAATGGTTGTTCTTACTACACGCAAAGACACAAAATAGTTCATTCATTTATTCATTGATTGCTGCATTGAATGTTGTGAGTGATATGTTGTTAGCTCACTAGAGGGCAGGCTTCTACCTTGTCTTGCAGCACATCTGACATCTTAAATCTGATAGTCAACTCACACTCACATAAGGATATATCTCAGTCTGTCGTGACTGTAACAGGTTTTTTTAGTGCAAATATTATAAGACGCTATGAAAGTCCACACTACAAGCAAAACAATTACTATAGTTTCTGACAACACACTTCAGTAACTTGAATATTGCTGTTTTTATTTGTTTTCATTCATTCAGTTCATTAGTTCTATGAAAAAATACATTTTTAAATAATGGCAAATGAATTTTGTTTCTCCACAAGTGACGTCATTCATCATTACTGCTATTCATATTGTAAGAAAAGCAGATCATCTTTTAGCCTTGCGGTGTGGTAACATGTCATAACACACTGTGAATGCCTGCTAAAAAAAATGAACTGCTTGAGTTCTAGTCACCATGTGAACCATATAAAAGACAACTCATGTTTTAATGGACATACACTTTAGTTTTCATTTTACTGGACCTTTGCTTTCCTTCTTCTTTGTGTCCATCATCTAGCCCAAAGAAGCACTTTTGGCCAATGGGCAATCTGTGAACAACTATGATGAAGAGGATGAGGAGGTGGATGAGGATGGTGAGGTGATATTAAAGGATGAAACAAAGGATGAGGTCAACATGGAGGACGAACTGGAGTACTACAAGGAACACATTAGATTTATTGATAACATGTTGCTGGGATCCGGTGCTTTTGCAAAGAAAATCTCTTTGAGTGTCCCCCACCCCACCCCAGCCTCGGGTTCTTCCTCTTCAATGGAGTCTCCATATGAATGGAAGGCCCCCAAAAAGCCTCTCCATCCATTTTCAGCCCACTATTCTATTGAACCAGCATCCAGTGGGCCATCTGCCGAAGAGTTTGACTACAGCTCATGGGATGCCATGTGCTACCTGGACCCCAGCAAGGCGGGAGAGGAGGACGACTTTGTGGTGGGCTTTTGGAATCCATCTGAGGAAAACTGTGGGGTTGAGCTTGGCAAGCAGTCGATCTCCTATGACCTGCACACAGAGCAGTGCATTGCAGACAAGAGCATTGCTGACTGTGTGGAGGCTTTGCTTGGCTGCTACCTGACCAGCTGTGGAGAAAGAGCTGCCCAGATGTTCCTCTGCTCACTGGGTCTCAAGGTGAGTCCGGACCTCTCACTGCAATCTATGCCAATATTGCTAAGATCAGGGCTAGAAATGACTCTATTTATGAATTGATGATAAATAATATACAAAAAAGATAAGAAAGTTGGCACAAGCTCAAATTGCTATGAACATTGTAGAACATTACAGAATATTCCCCACATAAAAATCTATTTAATTTATGTATGTTATACCCCACTTAATCAAAGAATTTCACAACAAAAGAGTAGGAAGATACTATTCCAATGTCAAAACAACAAATGGGTGAGGAAGAATTGGAATAAGTAATTTCTTCTTCTGTTGCAAGGCTGAATAACCTCTGTGATTCATTCTGGGTTGGGACATTATAAAAATGATTCCAGACAGAGAAGGAGGGGGGAGGAAATGCATAAATATCTGACTCTGTGCGAGTACAGGTGTGTGGTCTGAAAGAAATATATGGTTCCTTACAGAAATATGATCCACAATAAAATTGTTGTCTCTTTCAACATACAGTAAATCAAACAGTAAGGAACGGTCACCTTCAAACTTATGTATGAGATGATATATATTAGCTAAACAAATCATAGTATTAGTACACAAGAATATACACTTGGGAAATACATAAATACTTGTCAAACTATGTTTAAAATGATATTAGCACAAACTGCGCCACTGTAGACAATTTCACATTTTCTTTATTAATCATGATTGTATCCATGTGTAAGTAAACAGATGCCATTGTTCTGTCCCAGCAAGCTCTCACTGCAAGCTCTTCCTGCAACTGCAGGAAATTCCTTTCCTTAAGTGTGCCTCCACCTGTGTGTGCTTAGAAGTGCTGTATGCAAGAAAGGGAGCGTCTGCACGTGTGGAATGCCAATAATTACAGATTACATCCACTCATACAGTCCACACATTCAAGCACCTTTGGCAGTGATTACAGTGCTTTGCTTAGGTAATAAGATTTGTAACCTGGATTTGGGGATTCGCCCTGCAACAATCCTCCGCACAAGCTCTGCAGACTGTAACCTTGACCTCTGACTTGGTTTACATATATTGGCACTTCCAAATCATGCCCCCTCAAATGAATTTACCACAGGTGGACTCCAGTCAAGGTGGAAAACATCTCAAAGGTGATCAAGGGAAATGGGAGTCACCAGTGGTAAATTACAAGTGTTTTCCTTTTTAAATCAATTTGCAAAAAACTCAATTCTGTTTGTGTGTGGAAAAAAACAATAAAATGTGAAAAAGTATGGGAGATCTGAATACTATTTGAATGCACAAAAGATCTTGTACATAACTCTCCCCAAAGAATCATTCAGCTAAAGGGGCCTTGGTAAGTAGTTCATACCAGTGGTTCATACCAACTTATCACATCCAGACCACAGCTCTGTACCAAGCACACAGACATAAGTCAATGTTTTTGTCTAATTTTTGTAAGACTGTGTCAAAGCATATTTGATATGTTGTTTTTTTCCTTTTTAAAGAGAACTAGGACTGTATCTGAAGTTTCTGTTTTTTTTTTGACAACAGGTGTTACCATTGGAGAGAGAGACCCTAAAAAGAGGACTGGTTCTGAGTGGTCAGACCACACCTATTGATCAGTGTTATGGCTGGTTAAAGATCCCACCCCGTTGCATGCTGGACCATCCAGACGCAGAGTTAACTCTCAACCACCTAATTTCTGGCTTCGAGAACTTTGAAAAAAAGATCAACTACACCTTTCAGAACAAGGCTTACCTTCTGCAAGCCTTCACCCATGCTTCTTACCATTACAACACCATTACAGGTTAGATTTCACCTTCCAGCATGACAAATTCATATCTGCATGCTCCACTGCTGGTATGTATTCAAAATAGTGTTTGGCAATTGAACATATTACCTGAGAAGACATTTTTGATAATGATAACTGATGGCAGTGGAAATGTAGGTATTGGTTACACAAAATGCACTACATTTGGTTTTAATATAAACATGTATCCATTCAATATCATACTTGATACTTGAAGGTTGCCTTCCCACTTTGCCGTGGTCATAGCAGTTTTGTATGAAATAAATTTAACAACCACAGATTCAAACTGCATTGGGCCTCTGAGGCCAATGGACCAATCTAATGAAGGGACATCAGACTTAAACACAGGTGTCAGCTGACAGACCCCCTGTAAAAAAACAAGGGGAGAGGGTCAGCGTTTGGCATCACATTGTCAAAACCAGAATGAGAAGGGGAAATGACTTAAATGTGGAAAAGGGAGCGTCCCTTTTCCAGCAGTTCCTGAAGAAATGTTAAAACATAACTTAAGCACTGGAAATGGAGAACAGTTCTGTCTGAACATTCAATGATTATGAAAAAGAAGAAGAAAAGATTAACCTTATTTCATAAGAATTGCATTTGGGGCATTGACAATGAAGTTGAACCTTTTAACAGGAAGGCATGTAGCAACAGCTCCAGACATGGATAAACCAAAGAGTAAGTTGCCAGATGCCAACAAATCTCTGCTTGCCATGCCTTCTCTGGCCACCTGGTAGCCACCAAGAAAAGGGACAGCTCTAGTTGGAATACCCACTCCAAAACAGGGGCGTACAGATGCATCATGGTCAGTCAGAGCTAGAAAACAGTTATGTGGCCTTTGCATTGTGTTGTCTACCAGACAGCTCTCGCTCCAGCACTTTCACGCCGAGCCCTTTAACATTTTCAGGGAGGTACCAGTGGGTATTGTTTTGTGAAAAGATACTCTTACCTCCAAGGGAGAACGAACATGCAGGAAGGCATTTTCATCAGCCTTCTGTCAAGGTGATATGAGGCAGTACTGGTGAAACTAGCACTGAAAAGGCTCATACTGTATGTACTTGTGCCAATTCCCAATTGCCAATTCCCTGAACATGCAGTCAGTGTCTCAACTGAAATTAAGCAACGTCATGTGGTCATAAATAGACACTTGGTAATCTGTCAGGCGAACTTCATCAAAATAATAGATTCTTTTGAGTAATGGGTCATCACCATGATCAGTGGCAGCATTTGACAGAACTCACTGAGATTTTTAAGTCATTTAATCTTCTATTGGTCAGTTTAAAGAATTTATTTTATAACTTGTTCTCCTTGTATAGGGAGTTTAGTTTTATTACATGTGCAAGTGTGTCCTTTTAATGAAAATATAATTTATTAATTAAACGTAGACTTTTTGTAATGCTTTCCCATAATGCTTGATTCCAATGCTCTAAAGTTCATTTGTGTATCTCACTTACTTCTACTCAACCCCTTGTACATCACTTCTCTGTGTAACTTCACCATATCACTTGTATAGATTTCAGTTTTACAAAATCAAAATCTTTTCTACACAAGGACACGCTTAGAAACTTTCATGCAGCTTTATTTTCCATATTTCCAAAGTTTGAGTTAACAACAAACTTGAGTGAGGTTTCCCTTTCAACATTGACAATTTCTTGGTGCTACCCACTTTTGTCAATCACAAATTTGAAACCAGTCAAAATTTTTCTTATTCCTTCAGATTGTTACCAGCGGCTGGAGTTCCTTGGTGATGCAATTCTAGACTACCTCATTACAAAGCACCTTTATGAAGACCCACGGCAACACTCTCCTGGTGTGCTGACTGACCTGCGCTCAGCACTTGTTAACAACACCATCTTTGCCTCTCTGGCTGTCAAGTATGACTACCACAAGTACTTCAAGGCAATCTCCCCTGAGCTTTTCCACGTTATTGATGACTTTGTGCAGTTTCAGTTGGAGAAGAATGAAATGCAAGGCATGGACTCTGAGGTAAGTCCTGTGTGGGGTTTACCACGTCCAAACTCTTGCTGATTTTGGTTAGAGTAATTGGACACGCTAAACTGCCTGTAAGTGTGAATTTGAATTTAGTGTTTGTCCATTTATGTTGGGACAACAGTTGGTGCAGCTTTGGCTCATGTGCTATTGCTGGATTGCTGGCCCTGCCAGCATAGTGTGACTGTCAGCACAAAATTAAAAACATACTGGACATAGAACCACTGTAAAAATGTGTGTGAATAGCTAGATGGCTAAACTGTAAAGTGCTTTGAGGGGTCTTTTAAGACAAGAAAGATTTGAAAGGCTTTATTATAAAAATCTGAGTATTTACCATTAACTTTGCATGCCTCAACCACACAAATTAAACATTTTTTTTCTTTTCTACACCTAATTGCACATTAGTATTACATCAGCTAACAGGTACTGTATGTGTATGTTTTTCTACCAGCTGCGACGCTCTGAGGAGGATGAGGAGAAGGAGGAGGACATTGAGGTCCCTAAGGCCATGGGGGACATTTTTGAGTCGCTAGCTGGAGCTATTTACATGGACAGCAGGATGTCACTGGAGACAGTGTGGCAAGTGTATTATCCCATGATGAGGCCACTCATAGGTAAGGAAGATACAGGCTCTATGAGTCTCAGTAGACACTTCCAATTGTTTTCCAATATAATAAATCATTAAATGTTTTTGATGCTCTGCCCGACTTGCAGAAAAATTCTCTGCCAATGTGCCACGCTCTCCTGTGAGGGAGCTGCTTGAGATGGAACCAGAAACTGCCAAGTTCAGGTAGGAGAAACACGTGTAAACAAATCATAACTATAGTGTCATAGAGGCTCTGTCCATGATATTGGATGCTGGAAGTTTTGCAGACCACCTAGCTGACAAGTGTGAAAGTTTGAAGTTTTAAGTGTGGTTGTCTGTAAATAATGTATGTAAAAATTAACAAAATTAAAATTAAAATTAATTGGTGGTGGCTACTGAAACAAAGTACTACCTAATCAACTAATAGTCTATTTTCTTTAACACTGTCAAAGTTATGAGGTTGTCTGAAATGAGGAAAGGTGGGAAACTGGAATAAAGATGTATTTATAATAATGTAATATCAACCTAAATATTAGCGTGCGTGTTTCTTCTGTGAAGTAGATAAAAGCATGCAGTACTTATTAGAAGTTATTATAGCTACAGTTTCTGAAACCCTGTTGCCTTTTCTCTTATTGCAGCCCTGCAGAAAGAACGTACGATGGGAAGGTGAGGGTAACGGTGGAGGTTGTTGGTAAGGGCAAATTTAAAGGAGTCGGTCGTAGCTACCGGATTGCCAAGTCGGCAGCAGCACGACGAGCTCTGCGAAGCCTCAAAGCCAATCAGCCTCAGGTCCAAAACAACTGAGCTCCACCTCCAGTCTGTCAGCAGTCTCTAAGCTATTGATTATTATTATTAAGAAAAAGCAACGTCATCTTCCCAAAACAGACCAATGCTAGTCCTGTATCTTCAGTCTATGATGGCACACCTAAGGCAACCAGGAACACAGTGCGGGGAGACAACAAAAGAAGCAGACTGATCTCACAATGAATTTCACTATTACCATTTTTTTCTTTTTTTGCGCAAACACAATCTTTACTGTTTTGTGTAATCACATGAATGTGTTATTAACGTTTATCTACGTTTTTTTTAAGGGTCAGGTCGCACAACCTATTCCTCAGTTTGTTTGTTAACCTCTTTCAGTGAGAATAGGCTATGCTTATTGTATAGTATTAGACTGTACATAGTTTAATCAAAGGGGGAAGTCAATAGTATGTAGGAAGATAAATAAAAACAAAAAAATCGCTAAACACCTCAGCCTGTGCACTAGTGCCAGTCAGTTTGAAAGCGCTTTTGATCGCTAATGGCAGACATGGCTAACAGATACCACTGGAACACAAACCTGGTGGCACGTCTGTCTGAAATTTGTCTTGATATGGTATTCTTAATACTTTTTGCACTTATTCCTTTAGGATCTGTATTCTTGACAACTGTGTGGTCACACTGACACCAAAATCATATTTGTAGCAAAGTATATGAATATATATTAAAGAAAATTAGTTACACAAATGATATTCTTGGCCTTTGATGCTGAGGCTCACCCATATCCTGCAAGATGGATAGGAATTTCAACATTCCCGGTTACTGTAAATTAAATAAGTTTCTAACTACACTTGAGGTTGCATGTTCTTGTAGTTTATGTATAAACCATGTCAAACGGACGGCTACTCTGAATGATTTAAATCTATGGATATATCTAGAGTGTGTAAAAGTGACATTGATGTATATGGCATTATCTTGGGTATTTGGTTTATCATCTTTTGAATGAATGAAATTGAATTAGCAGTCCCTGCAAACTAAATGTCTTTCCATTAACGAATCATCTAGATTTGATATAAGAAGAGAAAGACATAGTACACGTACATATGTTGCAGAAATGTCTTCAAATCAGATACTATAACATTCAGTGAATCTTTGCAACTAGTCCAGACAGTTCATTTCAAGACACCACTGTTCCTCAAATCCTGTACCTACCAAAGCTATAGTAAATGTGACACTTTGAATTTGAAGTCAGTTCCTGGGGATAATGATACCAGCCTTTGTTGTTTGTTTTGGTTTCTTTTCCAACAAATTTTTGCTTCTCACTAAATGTCTTTTGTTTCTCATCAGTAAGCCCTTTTTCACCTGAATACCTCAGTTAATTGCATGCATTTTCTTGTCTTTATTTTTTGTTTGGTGCTATGTCTTTTTTTTATTAAGCTTGAATTTCTCATCTTTTTTGCACTGTAACTATATTACCTCTTTTTTGACATTTTTAAAATTCTGTTTAATTGGGTTGTCCTGTTTGTTAGCCATTCATCTGTAGAGAATTGCATTGTCATCCCTTCCCCTCACATACTTGAAGTTGACACAATAATTGTGTGTGTGTGTGTGCGCGTACACGTTTTTGGGGGGCTGTAGAGTTGTATTCACTTCACACAAGCGTAACTCTATATGCTGCTTGTGTCATCAGTTAAAAAAAGTTGAATTTCACTTGAGGATCATTGCTTGTAGAGGTAAATAGATTGCACTCTTAAACTTTAAATGCACACCCCAGAACTGGTCTGTATGGAAAGTACTTTCTTCAGAACTGTCGTCGTATATCAGGGTTGGAAAAAGGTTGTGCCTATGTGGTTCCTAAAGTGTATTTGTTTAGCAACCTAGAATCAAATCCGGTTGCATAATCTCACCCTAATACCTCAAACTCTTAGGAGAATGCACTCAATTTGTGGACAAGATTGCAAATCAGTTTTGTTACTAAAGGTGACACCTACTGTAGACTTTTTACTTTGATAACTGTCCAGTCTACATCTCATATTTATTAATACACAGTGACTGAGTCAGTATTCACAGTAATTTGAATTTCAGCAGTAGTCAGTGCCTTACCTTTGGGTCATTAGTGTCTGGGCAAAGACTGGGTTCAAAACTTTGGGGAAATTAATGAATTACTGTAATTTAAAGTTAGAGAGAGAGTCAAGGACATACAGTATATTCAATTATTTATTTAAACTCGAAAAAATATATATCCAGTCACACAGTGGACTAATTTTTAAAAAGAAGACGCTGAAAAGTTCCACTACTTCTAAAACTTGGCCAAAAAAAACTACACTTCATGTTTTTTATTATTATTTTTTATTATTTAGAATTAAATTCATTACAAATACATAGGTATATACTTGATATATCTGTGAAACAAAACGAAACTAAGATTTTTTTTTTTAAATTAGTTTATATAGTAATAGTCAGGGTCCAGCACAGTACACAACACTGGCATTGTTATGAACCAGAAAAAAAAAAGGTCCAGTCTTCCTCCTTTCTTTCAGCTCTGATAAGTTGCTGCTGCTGCAATTGAGTTTAATAAGAGAAGAAATATTAGGAAGACAAACAAAATGAACAGAAAGCTTAGAATTAGTGTAGAGCTCAAGGATGAGTTCGCTATTTAACCATTACACACGTCTGATAAATTGTTTTGAAAACAAGTATTATGTAGCTCAAAAATAAAACTACTCAGGGCCTTGTTATGTTGAGGTAGAATCTAGTTTTAAAGCCTTCATTGTGTTTACATTTTGCTCATAGGGTTCTTATTTCTAATGGAGTACATTGTCATGTCTGTAATTTGCTACAGTTAAATTGGCCACAACTGAAAACGGCATATTTTGCTCCTGTGTACAGACTTGGCAAGTGCCAAATTTGAATTTTATCTAAAAGTGTAAACCCAAGTCTCAGTTTGAACCTCATGTTTGGAAATCAGGTGTGCAGGTTTATCTGGAGAAGGGATATTTGTTAAGGTTCTCAGTTAACTACTGGAGAAAAAAAACACTTGAAAACATCGAACAACAGGTCAACCAGTCGAAATTTGAGTTCATTGCAATCTAGCACGTATTGTAGCTTTTAAATGTAGTTCTTCACTAGGCTTATGTTTAAATAATGATCTTTGCTGGATTTTTTTTTTTAGCTATCACATACGAGGCTATAAATACAATGATTTTGGTCTTAACACGATGAAAGTTAAGTATCTAATGATTCAGTGTCAGGGTGCAATCTCTCAGTACTTCTCAAGCTGGTGTCAGACCCTTTCCCTATGGAAACCATGAAAACCTGGCTATTTGATTTCCTCAGAGTGAGATTTTTTCAGACTTAAGCTTTGGATTGGTTTTGAGAAACCAGTCACTTACCCCTGTCTCAAACACACACACACACAGACAGCCATTGACTGTATGCTGTCTGCAAAGTTGAGGGATGGACAGGGGAAGGGATTACTAAAAAGAATGTGAAATTAATGATATATGGTGCAACACCCAATTATTGCTTGGTATAAAAAATAGTATCACAGATGATCTCGTCACCCACATGTGGTATCAGTATCTAACAGCCTCATATGTTCCTGTTGGTTCTCTCTTTTTAAATTGAGGTTAGAGGTGTGTGATGGAGTGCTGGAGTTGAGGTAGTCCCGCATTTGTCATAGCAGACTATGTTTTGTTGTACTGGTAGATTTTTTTTTTTCTTTTTGTACATGTAGCACAATTGAGCATTGCACTTGGGCACCATATTTTACCTCATGACAGCATGAAAGGGACAGAAAGATGGACAAAAAAACGTGTATATATGATGCCATAATGACTAACTTGTGGTTCAGTGTTTGCTGCTGTTTCAATTGCTGGTGTACACAAACCTATTTAAGAAGAGAATAAGAGGCTTTGTGAGGGGACATATAATGTGTCTGCAAGTTGTCATCTGAATAATACACTGTAAAAATAATGTTTGAAATTTGGGGATAAAATGTCTGGGTCTCAGATATTTTATGACAAATGGCTGACGTCCCACCTTCAACAGTTGTTTGGAAAAGACAGTCAAACATTCTCCCAGTCTCTTTTCTACTGTGGTTGTTAGTTTTAACTAAATACAGAGAAAGAATCTTAAAGGAAAAATCCACTCAAAATTGCTCATTGACTTGCGGATTGCGGACTGTAACGTGGGAGAAAGACTAGTCTGAGCAAAAGCAGGAGTCTTCTGCTGCCTCTAAACATTGCAACTGCAAACTAGTAGCAAGTAGCAATCCTAATGTGATTAATTTGCTCATATTTGGGCATAAAATAGGATCTCAAAGCTGTAAAAAACTTACTTCCAAGCATGGCTAAGATTTTTAGTTTAAGTATTCTGATAGCCATTTCGGATCATTTCGAGTTTGGTCATTCTTTTTTTTCTTCTTCTTTTTTTTTTTTTACTTTGGAGCCTTCTTAAATAGGGTGCAGCTTTGTCTGCATCTATATTTTGACTTTGCATGGAACACAGAACATCCGGAAGAAAGGCCTTTCGATCCCTGAATCCAGGAGATCAGTATTATCTGATGTTTGCGTTTGATGGTATCCGTAGTAACGCTTTGCCCTCATGCTGTTGTCATAACATTTGAAATTCACTGGCTCTAAAAAGTATTCATGCTGCTTGAACTTAGTTATGATTGATTATGATACAGCTACTCAGTCACTGAGGATATACTTTTTGATGCTAATCAACAGAAAATAAAATTTAAAATGCCGTCAGCTGTATAAAGAACATGAGTGCTTTTTGCAGTCATTAATTGCATATTTTCTCACAAATATCTTTATGGTTTGTATTAACTATAATGAAGAAGATCCGTTTTGTCAATGCACAGTGCTTCTTAGTGTATTGCACCTACCTGTACTGACTGTACTATTCATGCCATCAAAGGAGGCTGTATATAAATGATTGACATTGCCAAGATTTGGAAGATGGGAGATGGCGATTGCAGGAAATCTCTGCCGGGTTTGCTAAAAAGGAGACATTTAAGATAAGGTGTCAGATACTGTTGATTTAAATATTTGTCTATAAGTTTGAAATATTTTTGTCTAAAAGTTTTCTGTTAACCACTGTCAACAAGACGTGTTAACATCTATCATTTTTGATTCAGAAATCTTAGGACTGTATCTGTCGTGGTGATCTACATTTGACCAGATACTCGGAAGAATACACAAACCCTGATAACTG
This sequence comes from Trinectes maculatus, assembly GCA_016785345.1. NCBI lineage: Eukaryota > Metazoa > Chordata > Actinopteri > Pleuronectiformes > Achiridae > Trinectes > Trinectes maculatus. The sequence continues at coordinate 154,273 of JAFBJQ010000114.1, forward strand.
GTATAATTTCCGACAGCATTAGTGTTTTAGAGTGGATTTTTCCTTTAAGCTGCAATTGGAAAGTTAAAGTTAAAAAAGACATGAAGTGGAAGAACTCTTTTGGCAGGAGATATAGGTCTTATGAAGCCAGCATTGAGCACTGATGAGACTTTTCCAAGCAGAACACCAGCAGAGCATAGCTGTAGAGCTACAGTAAATGGAATATGTGAGTAACTGTTATCAGTATCAGGAAATGTGGGCCATAATAACCTGACACAAATGTTAAAGGGACACAGAATATGGAATAGAAATTGAACTGGTCACTTAAACTGTAATACCACACCACAGTGGATTGCAGCCAGCACCTTATCGATCACAAATACCTTTATTTTTTGGGTTAAATAAAATTTTCTTTTTTATATATATGATTGTAGTCCAGTATATCTACAATAAAAGTAATGGTATGGTCATTGAATTTGGGTCCTGTGATTTTGTTTGCGATGCCATAGACTGCTTTCATTGTCAGTTCTGCACATTCATAGGTCACCTGTACAGGGAAATGAAATGGTCACAGTGACTGTACAACAGACACCACGCTACACATTAAACGTTATGTACACTTTCTGCCTGCAGCCCCAACAGAAGCAATCAGGGAGCAGGTGGTGTGGAAACAAAGTATTTCCTGCCACGCTGTGGATGGATGAAGTGGAAGTGGCAAGGCTGTGTGTCCCTATCATAGGGTCAACATACATACAAAGACAAACAACTTTTCCTATTCAGATTCACTCAATTTATAATCTCCTGTTGACTTAACCCCTAACATGCATGTCTTTAGAATCACCAGTGAGAGAGGTTGGAGGTAGGTGTTGGGTGTCGGGTGTTGGGTGTTAATTGTTATCACCCAACAGAGCAGCTGAGGCCAGTTAGTGCTGGAGTGGCTGTCACTCAGTACTTGCAGCTTGCCCACACAAACTACTCTTATGGTTAGAGAGCTCTGGCATTTTTGGGACATCTACAAGAGTAGTATGTAGCTTGATGAAGTCAATAAGTCAAGCACCAAGAATCATCAAATTTAGGTTTAAGTTAAGTTTCAATGAGAATGGCTCAGGATTTATAGTGGACCAAATATCAGAAGGTGGATGGCACCAGCCACAGCTCCTTCACTCTATTTGCTAAAATGTTGGCAAAGATGGACTTTAATGGCTTGTTGTTTATTGTCTTTCAGGAGTTGGTAAAATAAGTAATATTCAAAATAATATGAGAAATAGAGTTTAACTTTCATTTTAACTTTGATTAACATGAAAGTTAGCTTCAGAGAACAACAATAAAAGGGGAAATATCCTCTTCACCAGTTCAGTCTCATAAATATACAATTAATTTGGATTTCTCATGAATCTTTGGAGGATTTTAAATTCTGCCGATGTTGGTAATTTCCCCTTTTGTGCCACATAAAACAGACCAGCTTGTATATTAAATATAACATTAAAATGTCTAATCAAATGGAGAAGTGGTTAGAGCGGCGAGCTTGAGATCAAGAGGGCCGAGAGGTCACCGATTCAAACCCCACTCTGCACCATTGTGGGCCCTTGATGAAGGTTCTTAACCCCCAGTTATTCCCCGGATGCCTTGCATGGCAGCCCACTGCTTCACATGAATGTGATGGATTTAAAGGTGAAACCAAATTTCGTTGTATAGTGTACTGTGACAATGACACATAAAACCTTCTTTTTCTGAGGTCAATTTGTACAAGCTAATGGTGGCAGGCTAAAAGAGAGGATAGTTACTCACATGGCCATAAAGGAGAGTTCATGTGTATACTCCATTCCTGTGTTTTAACTATGCTAACATCAGTTTACTCATTTCATTATCCATTATTAACCCAACAATCAGTTTCAATAATGAAACGTAATACCCTCAGTAAGATCATCATATGGACAGTGACAAACAGCTCTACATTATCAATTCCAGTGAAATCCTTGGAACAATCCTTCCTCGGGTTGTTCCAGGAAACCTGTGGAGGAGCAGAACCTGGCTCGTAACACGCTGCTGTTGCTCCTGTGGCAGTGTGGAGGAGACAGGCGGCGAGACAAATGAACACTTGCTTTTATAGACATCCCAAACGTCTGGGTCACATGTCAGACCGTGACCAATAGCAGCTGGCTGTGAGGCCCATGGCAAGGCTTCCCACCACACCTACTGTCAATGAGAAACAGTGTGGGACCTGAGTTGGACTGAGCCTCCTTTGCTGGGAGAACAAAGAGCAATGGTCTCATCCCAACATGACATAAATATTTGTACCGTCTGTCATTGCATATCTGTAATCCCCCGGCCTTGATATGTGTCTCTGTGCAAATATAGTTCCACTGTAGTGACCAGTGATGAACTGGTGATGAATATAAAAGTAGTGATGGACTTCTGGCTCATGAATCCTACCCACCAATAGTGTTTCAATACAGCAGGCCCTAAAAAAACGGCACAGTCAGCTCTGGTAGGTCAATAAAAAGACAAGGCACACATAATTCACAAAAAGTGTGACCGTACAGAATGTGTATGTGTGCATATCTGTTCACCTCCGTGCGCCTATTCCGTCAGACTTTAAAGGCAGAAACCAAACGATATCAGTTGTTTTTATGGTGCAGTAGTTAGCAAGGAATATTCACATAGGTACGTACGTACTGATGAAACTGTTATCCATGTGGCCCAGTCTGTCTCAGAACGTGATTTGAGATTTAAGTGCCTGAATCTCGAACGAGTGTGTGCTTTGGTTTAATATTGCATATTTAATTTCATTTTCAAAAAACGTTTAATAATTAGTGCTCAGTAGATAAAAGGCGAGGGGAAAAAACCAAACATAAAAAACAGACAAGATCCTTACAAAGTCAGTGATTCCAATGATTTTTTTTTTTCAGAAAATGTGGCAATGCAATTGTTATCACAAGAAAAAAGACTATCAGAATTGGGGTTTTTTTGTATTTTGTACATTTAACACTTTTCACAAATGTAGACTGTCACAGATACATACACAAATATGTGGTTTTTCTGCATTTTCCCTATTCAATAGACTAACATTTAATAAAACTTACAAGTGTACATGTTTTTAGTATTTTATAGTAAAATGCTGTTTGCACATTTTTAGCTGTGAATCAGAACCCATTACTTAACTCTAGATAAACACCACACCATTTTATTTTATTTTATTTTATTTTATTTTAATGGTCTTTCTAAAGTAGCTCCACCCTGACCTCTCGCTGCCATCTCATACGATTTGAATAAGAGGACTTGATGGGTTGAAGTACCATCAACAGGACGTCTCGATCTTTCTATGGATTCCTGTAAAAAGCTGCCTTTGTTTCCACTTCCAGTTGCTGTTGTCAGCAGCACTTGATATCTTGGAGACGCTTTAGTCCCCACAATGAAACTCAGCACAAACCAGAAGTAAATAAGAATCAAGGTGCTGATTGAAGCCTTTGAGTGTTAGCAAATAGGAAAATGAGCTGAGAGCGCCTGCTTAGACAGATAATCAATGCAATGTCAACTTCTCATGATGCTGTGCCTGCTGCTGTTATGATTTGTTTGTGCAGAGGTTGTTGGGAGCGAGCGCTCACCACCCTCCACTCCACTCATTCCTCACCACGGCAATACTCTCTCCACTTTGGCCACGCTCTGATGAGATGCTAATACAGAAATGAGACCTGGGCATCAAAGGCTCGCGTAACAGCATGGGAACGATTGCAGAGGTGCTACATAATTAAAAATATCATTTCAGCTCCTGCTCTTGCCTATTTCTCTTCAACATTACCATGTCTCCACAGGTAAATTGCTCCCTGTATTGCAGCGGTAATGAGCGGTGGTTAGGTCTGACACCACGTCTCTTTGATTTAACTTAAATGAGAAATATGCCATCAACAGAGGGGACTCAATCATTGCAGCTTTAAATATGATATGAGCTCAGCTGAACAAGAGGGGGTGAATCACAGGGTAAAAGTATGATATTAGGTTGGCTGATGGAAAGGAACACTTACACCATCAGAGGAGTGTGTGTCTCTCGCTTGACTCATGTCATCTCTCCAGGAAAAAAAAAATTATCCACATAATAATACATCGAAAAACATATCAGTTTGGACTCTGGCTCTTGGCTCATTTTAGCAGACAGCGGATGTCGCTGCATTTCCGCCTAACTGCACTTCAACTAATTGTGCATTTCATTTGGGAAAAATAAGATATGCTGCCCTCCCACAAGAGCGGGACTCATTTGAGAAGACATTTCATGGACTCAGATAGGAAACTTTACATCAAACCTCTCACATATCGGTGATATCAAAAAAGTCTGGGGTTGTTTTCACAAGAGCACCAATGGCATTTCTTTCACAGTCAGTCGTTGAATTTGGAATAAATGTCAATGTGAGAACTATTTACCTGCTGGATAAAGGCCATGTGAAGTTCATTCTATGGCAGCAATTGTGTGGAGAAGCTTTATTTAAAACCACATTTAAAACTGAGATGTATTGTATTTTTTCTCTTTCTCTTTTTTTTTCTTCTCCTCTCTCGTACTTTCCTTCTGAACATCCACGCCACTTAGCACCCTGCAGCAAAAGGTGATTTGCACCAGAATTACATTTCTGGAATAACATCCCATTTGTTTGTTCTCAATTGAATGAGCAATGGTTTGAAGAAGTGTTGGGCTTCGTTGTCATGGCAGAAGTGGTCGGAGGTGATCTTTAATTCTCTCCACAACAGACACTATCTGGTCTCCAAAACACCAGAGCACATGTACTGCAGGTTATTACTGTAACGACTGTTGTCTGAATAGCACTCAGCCTAATATTTTCCACTGCCACACACTAACCTGTAATCATTTGTCACTGGTAACTCAAGACAAAAATATTAGCTTGATTGTGCCTGGTACTCTGACAGCACAGTCAATAACAGCAGACATGCGTTATTAAAAAGTCCCATGATTGTTGTACGCTTTGAGCACCGGACCACAGCAACTGGTGTGTCGCTTTACATTAGACAGTGATCACTTCAAGCTTTTCTGTCTGAGTATCATGTTTACGCTGCAAATCAGGACAGACAAATGTACAGTGACAGCTGGAGGATTTGACTCTACAAGTGTGTGTGTGTGTGTATGTGTGTGTGTAGATTATAAATACACAAACCAATGTACATATTTAGACTGTTTTTTAAAAGAGATGATTCAGTATCAGCAGGAATGCGACTGAACATATTTTGTAGTTTCGCTTAGTTTCTATGGCTTCATTGCCTCACAAAGTAAATAATTCAATGTATGTTTAAAATACAGGCGGAAATCCTACAGTGACCCCTTGTGGTTAAATTAGCAATTTTTTGTCATTTCTCTGGCTCTGGTATGATGCAAATATATCTCCAGGATTTCTTCTGCCTAAACCCTTTAGTAATGTCAGACTGCTAACACGTGCTGCCGTTTGGTGAGACGCCGGTACGTCGCACTACAGGGTCCCATTCTAATGAGCAGAGATGTGCACTGATGAATCAACAGTTAGCTCACACTGACACCAACAGACCAGAATTGCGTTCACTGATGCTTTGTATTTAAAGTTACGACCTCTGTGATGTCACTCATAATTTAGATTTTTTTTTTGTAAAATCCTGCCATGTCGACAGGCAGTGGTGGTCATCCTCTTCAGGCAAAGTCTCTACATTGCTTGAGTTACCATGGTCACTGAGCTTTGCAGAAAATGACACACGACACAAGTCATGAACAATACTTTATTTATCTCACGTCTAAAAATATATACCACCCATGGAATTTGGGTCTTTCAAGTGGTGAGTGCACTCTGATGAAGATGAGATTGTGTTATCCCTCCAGATGCTGGACATCAGTGACATTGATACCAGCAGTGATAAGCCACAGCATCCACTCACGCAGAGAAATGGCAACAGTCTAGTATGTCAGGCTGTTGTGATTGGTAATACCCCACAGCTGTGACCATGAAATCAGGACTTAGTGGAATAAGTCACTTTGAAGTGGATATTTAAAACCAAATTTTCAACAAAATAGTATGGGCTCTGGTGCTACTTGATGTTCATTTGATATCCCAGGTTCTCTTCTCATGTACTTTCCTTCCTAACATCCATGCCATTTTGTGGCAGGAAGATGGGACGTTGGTTCCATTTCGACTGACTGTTCACGTGCCAGATAGAAATGCTGCGGTGCAATACCCTCAATTCCTATTTGTAGGAGGGTGCCCAATATGACACATGCAATTTTTGAAGGAAAAAGAAGGAGCATAAGTATAATATTACACTGTTATTAGAGTGGCTTTCTCCCTGTCTGGATCGGCCCCTTGCAGCTTTAGCATAGAGTTGATTTGCAGTGGTGTATTTAGACAGATGGCATGCAGAGTCTAAGTGTAGTCAAGATTTCCTTTACCTGTTCCTCTGACAAACATATTTTCAAACTAAAGTGTCTGTTTGTCAGATCAACCAGTGACACCACAGTAGGAATACCTGCTTGACTGTCACCACTTGTATTCTTTACTGAGATTTTGAATTGACTGTGTATGATGCAAACTGGTGCATACGGACGTCATGTCCCACCGTCCAAACATAAGTCATTGTGGACATATTTTGGAACCACGAGCAAAATGTCAAGGATACAAGTAATCAAATATTATACGAGAGACATCAGACATACGTTTAACTGTCTGTACACGGTGCCACATCATCTGTCCTACATCCTCAGCAAGGGTGAAGAAGAAGCAGGGGGAAAGCTCCGGGAGAGTCACAGGAGAGGGATCCCTCTTCCAGGGTTGATAAAAGTACAATAGAACTATAGAGTAGAGAACCCATACAGAATAACATTATTTGAAGAGAGAGAGAGAGAAAGAGATGGAAAGAGAGAGGGAGAGAAGGTGATGGACCATCATCAGACTGGTTGCTATGTTAACTAAACTTAGCTGTGGTCAGGGGCACCGCCAGGAATTTTGGGCCCCATGACAAAAAATCTAATTGGGCCCCCCCCTGCACAGAACGTATATATACTCTCCTATTTTTTGGGGCCCCAGTCAGTCAGGGGCCTTTGGAATCGTCCGCAGCAATTTCAGCTATTTACAGGAATAGCAATAATACATCTACAATACTACTACTATTACTACTAACAGGTTACTACTAATAATAACAATAGCAGTAAATAATAATACTAAGATATATATATATAATCTGCATTGTATACCCTTTTAAGAAAAAACGCAAGATTTTAATTTTAGCATTTCATGAAGTTTCTTCCGTTATTGCCAGTGTCCACTTCTCACGCATGCTGAGAGAGAGTATTTGAAATTGCGCTGGATTAAGGTTTTTCAAAATCATCAATTCTGAATCCAGTCTTCAACTGAAAAAAGCAACTTCTATTCTATTGATTCTATTGATACATCTCTACCCATGATTTTACCTCAGAATAATGCAGTCTGACAAATCTGCTAACTTGGTTATAACCTCATAACCCCCACCCCCCCAACACACACACACACACGTGCATGTGTGTGTGTGTGTGTGTTGGTCTTTTCTCTCCACCAGTCCTCTCCAGGTTGCGTGCCAGCTTTGAGTCTGATTTCTTTACAGGTTCCTCAAAGGGTTTTTTTGTCCACTGTTGCCAAGTGTTCATTGCTCATTGCGGGAACTGCGGTGTCTCTTATGAAATTTTAGGTACTAGGGGAGATTTCCATGCAAACACTACGCAGAGTGCTAATAGCAGCATGTCACAACCAACTTAACGGCAAACACTGGAGAAGTGAGACAAAATGGCACCGGACGCTTTATACTTTTATTGTTATGCATCACGGGTCCTGGGAGAGCTGGAGCCACAGGGCGAGCAGGAGATGGTCCTGAACAGGTTGTCAGCCTATCACACAGTGATCATACACAGACAAGCAACCTGCCACACTCCCCTTCACACCTGCAGGCCATCTGAAGTCTGCAGTTAGCCTAACTCCAACATGATGTGTGTCAGTAGACTGTGGAAGGAAGAACAGGAGAACATGCAAACTCACAAACACACAAAAAGAGGCAAAAGTGCTAACTGCTACACCACTGTGCCGCTGGACTACACAACATCTTATCCGAAATAAGTCAAAGCAGATACACAATGTGACGCTCCAAAATTCCAAGAAGATGTTTTTGGTTCGTTTTATGGCATTTCAGATTCTGCACTCTTAAAAAGCACATTATTTTAAGAAACAGATGTAGGGGTGAAGAGATTTTTTTTTTCGGGCAAACTAATCATACACTTTTCAAACAGTCTAATCCCTCTAACTTTATAATTGGTTGTTTGTGCAATATAACTAAACTGCATCAAAGTGAATTTAGCTGATGTAAGATGACACCCCAGTGACTGGTGATGAGGTTTAAATGGACCAAATCAAGGCTCCCCTTTGGCTTGATTTGGCCCCGGGATCTCAGCTTTCACCCCCAGCTACCTGGGGCAACAGTTGCAGTTACAGCTGCAGCACAGTTAGGCACCTAATTAAGTGCTTTCCAAAGAAAAAGGCTTTTCAGGTTGAGCAATGCTCCCATGCCCCCCACCCTCACCCCCACCCCTCTTAAAATGCAGAATAAGGGAATTAGCTCAGTCTTGTCCAGACCCTTACATCCCCTTCCAATCACCACCCTTACCCACTCCCACTCTACCCTTCTTGAATCCCCCTTCCAATTATTTTTCTCCTTCAGTGTTGTCTATATATTTCATGAACCTGTGATATGTTTATGGCTGGGCAAATCCTGTAATCCCATCTCTGACAATAACATCTCAGTAACTGGGTTCCTTAAACATGCTTCTTGAGCACTGGCTGGAGACCCACAGGGCCTTTCTCTGTGGATATTACTATAACCTAATTTGCACTTACTACATGTAATGCATACCAATATAATGGAGGCGAGGTGGGGAGGGGGGGGGTAGCTGCACAGGTCAGTGGCTGGCTTCTGCGTGATGGGGGTGGTTCTGAAAAAGGGGGTCTTGTCAGCATCACAAAACGGGCACCTCGAGGGGTTGAGGGGGCAAAGGCAACAGCAAGGCCATCCCAGAGAGTAATGAGGTGTTGCTGGACCTGGGTTTTAGAGTTAAATTACGTCATAGCTTATGAGAGCCACTGTAAACATGAATAAACTGTGCTGGTTTTTAAAATGGCATTGGAGGGAATATAATAACATTCCTGTATAAAAAAAAAGTGATGTAAAGGCATTTTATACAGGCACACTGTGTTTTGACAAATATTCTGAAATTTCTGTTGGCAGTAAAGGAGGTGATTTAATTTTTTTTGCGATGGACATAAATATATTACATCGCACAATGCTGATATGATGCAGATGTTTTGACTTTTTGGTGTGTGTGTCCAATTTTGACAGAAGTGTCCTCCAGATTAACTGGACAGCATGCAGACTGGTCAGGATGAACCACCCTGTCTCCCACTGTTTCCTGTGCATGTTGCTTTCAGCCAGGCCTCACGTCACTCAGCTAATCTGACACACTTCCCCCGCTTTAATTACACATTAATTAAAGCTGTTAAGACAAATGGCTCTTAAAAGACGGGCACGCACATCACAGTGTGTAGCCCTCTGCTGCCCAAAAGCAGAGGCTTGTGTTTGGTTGACCAGGTCTTTGAATTTTTTTCAGGTTGTACAGCCAGTAGAGTAGTTTGATTAATATTCCATGAAATAGTACATAAGTCCATACATAATTACAAACACCAGGGAACATTTTAAAGCAATATTTTTACAGAATTTAAACAAATAATTGAGGTTATTGCAGAGCCAAAATAAAGACAGCTTGTTGTGTGTGTGTGTGTGAGGACCTTCTTTTTGTTTATGTCAGCAAATGTTGTTCACATGTTATATTATGTT
>JAFBJQ010000114.1:164245-215945 GCA_016785345.1 Trinectes maculatus
TGTTACCTGGTTTTACTGTTGAGGCTGATCAGTGAATGTGTGAGTGATGCAAACTGAGCACCAAACAGTTTTTGGTGTTCAGTTTGCATCTGCATTTTGACTCATCAGTCAACATGTAAACATGTAACTGTAAACATCTGGGCTTTCAATCACACACAAATGTTTTTTTTTGAAATAAATGGATAGGTAATGATATGTAATTTATAATTTTAGCTTACTTTGCTTTTGCCTTTTCTTAACCAATGCTAAATAATAATGATGATAATACTTTGCACTTTTGCATTTTACAATGTAATGGATTTACAGAGACCTTCCATTTTTAAATGTCTTCCTGTTCCTAACCCTTTTGTTAATGAAGTTAAACTGCATTCTCTGTTTGACCTTCTTAAACTACAGGTTAATGCTTACAAACAGGTTGACGTGAAACAGTCAAAGTGAAAGTGTAAGAGCTGCTGCAGTTACGAGTTTAGAGTAGTAATAGTGAGTTGATGTTAATCCAGTGGGAGGTGAGGGAAGGCAGGAGGCTGTGGAGGGGACATGAAGGGGAAGTCCTCTGACTGGAGAAACTCTCACACCTGAGCTGTCAGTGAAGGAACAGAATATGGCTCAGAGGGCATTGGCTTTCACACCATGTCAGACCTGGTAGTCCCGATGCCTGAGGAATCCCAGAGTCCCTCTCTGTGGACTGTTTTGCCATTTCAGGCATGCTGTTTATTTTCATCCTTTCACACACAAATTTTAATTTATGTTATCGTCCTTTAATTTTTTTCAGTGAAGCTGACCATTGTTTAAGGATAACTTGCCCACCCGGGCAATTACTGTGTCAGGAAGAATGAGCTTAAACATCTGCAGCCACTGATGGAGATTAAACAGCATCCTGTAAACACACCCATATAAACCATTGTACAGAGCTGCCTTCAAACCAAACATCTCTGTCATCTGACGGGGAATTTATGTGCCGAGTTCCAATGATTATAGTCATTTCACAACAAGCAAAAGCATCAAACAAGGAAAGTATTTTTGCTTTTCGGAATAAAAAGTCTGCTTACCTATAATGCAGGTTGGCTTTTGTCTGCAGAGCAGCACCTCTTGTGCATTCTTTATTTGCCAAGGACACAGCGGGAGATACTTGAAAGGCTGATAAAAGTCTCAGTGTTAGCCCTTTACATTGGGACAATTTCTGGGGCAATGCTTTTGGCGGATTTCTTTGTTTAAGCTCTGTGCCTCTCCTATAAGAGCAACTCAGCCAAACACACATGGGCAGTGTCAGCCATAATTAGCTTTGACAGGGGCATTTAGTGGTTGTAATTCAAATCTAATTCAGAACATCTTAACCCTGAAGTCTGTCAAGACACTTGAAATGCACTGGAACGTTCATGGTCCCAATCAGGTCTGCATTTGTGTGGCAACACATTGATGTGTCAACAAGGCCGCTTAGAAAAACAGGCACCGAAAACTAATTTACAGTACAAAGCCAAGTAGGTTCTCAACAGCTGAATGTGCACGGTTAAATCCTCCCCAGCAGAAAAGAGGAACAGAAAAACCAAACAATCCGCTTCAGATTCTGGTCCTTTTGGCCCCAGTGAGTTTCTTTAACGCAGTAACCTCTTGTAGCTTCGTACCTTGTGCCACTTCTTGAACTCATTTACAACACAGCAAAAGTTCATCTTCACATGTGCATTGGAAAAAAACAGGTTTAGTTACAGAGAGAGGGGTGTGGGGATGGAGGATAGTTCCAGACCTTGAAGAGCATTAGGCTTTGTAATCTCCCTGAACTACACATACAGCACTTAACCCTCTGCTACAAACACTTTGCTCTCATGTTCAGTGTTTTTTTTCTTCCTTTAAGAAGTAATGGAATTTGACCTGTGCTTAAAAATAAGTACATGAACTTTAAACAGTAGTGTGGAAGCAGAGAGTGTCTTGGATATTTGTTAGTGTGGGATCAGGCCCATGGTCCATTTCAACTACAGAGAGAATCATGGTGTCGAGTCTGAATCAAGGTTGAGGGAAGTAGATCAGCTGTATTGAGTATTGGTGCAGTAGCTGAGAGAGAGAGCGACGTGTGTGCATCAGCACGTCTTGTAGATCTGCACATTGTCGATGGAACTGGTAGTTGTGTACTGTATGTGGAGATGGTGCTGTTAGCACACGGAAAAAACACAGCAACCATTTTACTGGGCCTGACCAGGCCAGAACCAAATCCTGTCACAATAAAGAGAACCACAGGTTACACACAACAAACAATACTTTCAGGTCTGTCCATTACCACTGCCTCATCAAATTAGTTACAAAGAATGTCTCAACAATAATAATCACAATACCAGTATTCTATTTGAATTCATTCCTAGTTTTATGATTTAGCCAAATAGTAATATTGTGAGGATAATTCTGAATAAACAGTTTTGTTTGTAAACAGAGGTCTAATGATGGCATGATTTACCTGTGTAACACACAGAGCCATGAACACTCACAACCAGTAGATGAAGGCAAGCAGTTTTCCATCTTAAACGTTATTTGATGTTGATAAATAATAATTCATTTTCTGGTCCCAGACAACAGTGATAATATTTCAATCAATATCCAGAAGAGCACATCCATCATCTAAACTATGTTTAGATGTAAATGAACAAGGAAACAAACAAACAAACAAACGAGGTAGAGTGTCCTTGTGATCGAAGTGAAATCACACACAGATCTTGCACTGGGACCTGTGTCTCAGGGAAGGTAAAGAACATAAAGGATGGGAAGTCTGGGAGATTCAAGCTAAAACAAACAAACAACCCCAAAGGAGCAGGCAAAATAAAAGCAGAGGGTCAAACCAGTGGTGCTGGAAAACAGGGACATGTGGAAGTAAACAGGAAATGATCAACAGGTGAGGAGGTGGGCGGGGAGGAGGCAAGGGGCTGGATACATGGCAGGTGGTAGTGTATATATATATATATATATATATATATATATCAATCATCTGTAATGACAGTTACAGATGGGGTGTAGGGATGTGCTTGCTGAATGTGTTTGCTTTGAAACCAGTCCGTCATTCAGCTTGTGATATTCATTACAGTGGAAACAGTAAGCAGAGGTTGAAAGAGCTGGGGAACAGCGAGCTGTCAGACAGCATGTTTTCAAGTCAATATATTTGTGTTTGGTCCTTAATATAAGACTTCTGTTAAGTGACACATGATTGATGATGGGGAGTGAGGTGGCTTTTCTGACCCCCGTAAGTGCTCTCCAAACAAATTAAAGCTTTCATCATTGTAACATATCCATTACACGATGTTGTAATAGCCCCTTGTTTTATCAAATTATTTGTGTCTGAATAATTTTAAAGAATTAAACTATTAATCATCCCAGAGAGTATCTGACAAAAGAGCACGGTGAGGTGCCAACAGAACGTGCCAGGTCTACTCACAATATACTTAAAGGTGTTTATGGCTTACTTTGTGAAATGTGCATAATTGCATAATTGCTCATCCGTTGGTGGCAGTGGTTCAGAGTGAAAGTTACCGTCCGAGTTGAGTTTCACTGGAATTATCTAAAGTAAAACCAAATGTTCACTTTAAGGCTGTCATTGTTAAGTTGAAAATGGGAATGCATTTGTAGGTTTTTATTTGCAGCATAAAAGTTATTTGCTCAAACTCATAAAAAATAAAATCAAACCAATCAAATCAAACCAGGCAAAGTAAAGCAGCAATAATACATAAATGAATAATTCAAGAAGTAAACTTAAATCTCTGGTTTTTGTACATTACGCATTTCGCATTTAGTAACGTGACTCACAAGTTCAGTGAAACATGGTTTATTCCAAAACCACGTCGCAACAAGTTACTGCAAGTGTCAGTGCAAGTCAAAGCTGCGCCCCGGCTTAACTTTAAGAGGGCGTTAAAAAAAGGATAGTTTACACATGTAGGTAAGTCGAGGTGTCGGCTCATGCTCCAGCAGTTCTCTGAGATCTGCCCGCAGGCCGTCCATCTTACAACTCTTTGTTATTAAGCAGGTCCAAGCAAAACACAAAGGGATTCTGTGTTTTTTATATGAGTAATGCATTAACCTGCTGTGGAAAAGTTCATGTTGGACGTATGGGCTTGGACAGCACAAGATTTATGACGATGGCTACAGAAATTATGCTTTTCTTCCCCCCAAAGGCACTTTAATTGTGTAATTATTGCCAGCTGTTTTTCATTTGCGGTCGCTGTTAATTAGAGCCTAGGGTCCTCAGTTCAAGTGCTGGATCCCCCTCCCCCGCCCCCCTTCCTCTGTCCGACTTTCTGATAAGTCCAGTTGTCCCATGGCAGTCCTGGCGTGAAATGATTAGCCAAATCCACGGCAAGACTCATTTGTGATTCAGACCTTATCCACTCGGCAAGAGAAAGACGCCTGGTGTCCAGTTTCCTCCTCTGTTTATCCCCCAACTCAGCTACACCACTTGTCCTCAAGTAAGATGCAGCAATATGGGGGTTTGAAGTCATTATAAACATGGGGAGTCCTGCACCTGATTAATGAAATCATGAATTCATTTTGTCTCTAACCTTCCAAATTAGATTCCTTCAATCAGCGCAATCATATACATTAGTCACAATGCAGGTAGTTGGCTTTTGGATGAAATTTCAGAATGCACCTAAAAAGCACTATAACCTCTACAGGTGAACTTAGTTTGACCTTCTCTAAACATCTGAATGCACATGTCCATCTGTTCAATGTTTCAGGATAACATGTTATTGCATATTATTATTATTATTATATATTATATTATTATTTTATTTTATTTTATATTATTTATTATTATTATTATTATTATTATGCAATAACATATTATTGATAATATGTTATTGCATAACATGCTGTTCTCTAACAAGGCGATTCACTGCTAAAAATCACACAACACAAGTGTCTGATCCATGAATCGACCACTAAATGTTCTGGTACTATGACAGCTTGTATTGAAATGGTCCTCTTTATCATGCTGTTCACATTTTGACATCATGAGACCATGATGCTCAAGGACACACAACAAGTTATTGAGACACTGACATGTTTTTGTTGTGGTATACCCAGCCAGTGGCGTCGTATAGCGGGGAAAAGTTAGGACAATTCCAAGGGCTCTTGACCGACAGGGCAAGAGTACAAATACTCCTCTGCTTAAATGCCCTTCTTTCACAATCTAATATCAAGACATATCTTGGCTTTATCTCGACAAAAATACAGGATAGTATTTCTATGATTCTAATCTATACAACAGTTAACTGTCCAGAGAATGGACAGTTATTTGTGGCAGTGATTATAGAATACATGAAAGTATAAAAACGCTTCTCAAGTTGTCAAGAATATCCCCCACAGTCGAAAGAAATCTGCCTGTTTATTTGTTCATGCTTCCTTTATAGAATATGAAGTGAATTATGAATTGAGAGACACATTCCTTATATAGTATTTTGTCACCCAGTTGTTTCAAATCTGAATAATCACATATACATGGAAATATATCCATGAAAGCGTAAGGGACACTGACTAAAATGAGCAAGTCAACATTCCTTAATGAAACCAGCTGAGACAAATGACTTCCCCTTCATCTTTCCTCTTTAATCCATGGAGTGTCTGTAAATGAATGTCCAGAACAGCTGAAAACAGGGTGCCAGCGTTGACTGTGTGTGCTCCGGCTGGCCGAATAGTAAAGCACCCGACACTAAGCAAAGACACCTCCACCATCCCAGATGATCATAAACGCTTTCTCTCCTCCAACCAGCCACTCTATCCTTGTGGGACCCAAAGAGAAAAGGAAAGAATGAAAGAAAAACACATGTCTACAGACATGGGTGTTGCACACGCTCCCCAGCACAGCATGCCTTGAGTTGTGTGTATGTGCGGTAGTGTGTTTGTGTGTGGAAGATTTGACAGGTCTGACAGAGGCTTGACATTTTACTCATGGAAATGATGCCCTCACCCAGCCATCAGTGTCACACAGTCTCCCTGGGTGTCCATCACAGGCTTTGGAAAAATACAAAACCCAGAAGGGGGAAGAAGCATGTTATAAAAAGGATATTTTTCATGTTTGGAGTGCCTAACTGATTGGCCTGTCACTGGGGATCTGAC
This sequence comes from Trinectes maculatus, assembly GCA_016785345.1. Classification (NCBI taxonomy): domain Eukaryota; kingdom Metazoa; phylum Chordata; class Actinopteri; order Pleuronectiformes; family Achiridae; genus Trinectes; species Trinectes maculatus. The sequence goes on from JAFBJQ010000114.1 coordinate 170,333, forward strand.
ACACATGTGATTAGCTATGCATTAGGGAAGGTGATAAGGCCTTTACAGCTCAAGACAACATCAAAAGAGGCGCTGAGAAACTTTGAAGCAACCTAGCATTAGAGTATGGGACTGTTTATCTGAAGCTTATGTATTCCAGCTCTCATATTACTGGATGACACGGCGCTGGCTGAAATGGTTGAATAAAAGAATCGCTGGGTAAATTGTGCTTTTAGCTCAGTCTGCTCTCCTGAGATATAAACATCAGCCGAACCGTTTGTTGTGGTGAATGCACCTTAAAAATTCACCATTGTGCCTGATTAAAATTCATTTTAATTTAATTTTTAGTTTTAATTTTAATTTTAATTTAAAACTTCTCTCTCTCTCTCTCTCTCTCTCTCTCTCTCTCTCTCACACACACACACACACACACACACACACACACACACACACACACACAATGATGTTTTTTCTTGGCAAAGACTGTGGTCCATATTGGCATCATGCAGTTGCTGCAGATTTGCTGGCTGCACATCGATGATGCAGCGCTCCCATATGAAGCACAGTGAACTCACTGTCATGTCAAGTGTGTTCTTATCCTGCTTCTTATCCTCTTAGCCATCAGAAGATGGATAGGTGAAGATGGTATTAAAAATTGTGATGATTTCCTCCTGAACATTTCAAATAGTGCTCTGACATCTATATGTTACATGAACTCAAATTAAGGCCTCATTAACCCAGAATGTAGAAAAAGTTCATTAAAAATGTACTACAGTAAATAATATCCTGAACTATAACAGTTAATAACTGGTTTGGTCTACTTTCCCAATATTTCTAATGCATTTAACCAAACAACAAGCAGAGTTATAAGTAACTGTTCACTGATTAGACTCATATCATTTGGATTGTGAATGAAGTGGGAGAGGCTTCTCTACCAGATGGCCTTTTACAGATACCTCAAGAAATGTTCTATCTTTAGAACACTTCAGTTTTTATGGCCACAAATCCCTGTGTCCGATGAACTTAAATGGATGTCTCACTCAAATAAATGTACCATTGTTAGGAATTTGTCTTCAACAAAGACAGAGGGTGGAGAAAAGAAAATAAAGCAAGGGGGAGAGTAATCTTAATTATTATAAAATCAAAAGATATGTGGGGTTGAAAGTTGTTTTATTTATTAGAAGAAAGACCTTTAATAGTCCCACATGGGGAAATTTTTCTGCACATGCAGTACACAACATACAGTTAGTACAACAAACATGACATGCACATGCAGAGCAGAAGGCTTAGACTCTTAAGCCTCTTCACCACCACCTTATGAAGAAACCTTTAAGAAAAAAGGGAAATATGTCACAGTCTGTCCTCCAATACCAGACTATAAGAGTGAGGACCAAAATTCCGGGGAGCTAAAAGAGGTAGCAAGGCCTCCTGGGAATTTGATTTGCTCTTACTAGAAGGCACATTTTTCATGTATGCTGCAAATTGTTATTTCAGCTAACACCCTCATTAAGCATAGCTCTTTCACTGTAAAATTGTTTGCCAAGGTGATATTTGATATTTGAATATGTGCATTGAAACCCTCAAATGAGTCCAGGTTCATTTTTTTTCCTTTCTTACTTCCCTCATCAGCGGACCCCTTGCTTTGGCCATTATATCTATAATAGCAAAAAACACTAGTTTGTTCACAACAAAGGGTCAGCAACAGTTCAGGGCAGCAACACTTCCATCAAAGCCAGGCAAAGGTACAAAAAGACTGGCAAAGCTATGTACAGCACAGGCTGGGGTCAAAACAAAAGCTAGACAAAAAAAAAAAATGCTGGAACATGAGAATCTAGCAACTAACAAGGGGAAGAAAGTTTCAGCTCTATTTGGGACTGTATTCATGGAGATGAAGTCAAGAGATATGTCCGACGATGAGCGAATGGCAATGGGTGGATGAGCCTGGATTGGGAATAATTTGAGGCCTTGTTCTGGGTGCGTACAGGACATGCTATCATATACCTGACATTGTTCTCCAAAGAGGGCCACAAGAACCCTTACCTGAAGTGTAGGCTCATTGGATAACCTGAGAACAAATATCAGAGGGAACAAACAACCTTGGTCACTGGTGGAAGGCTAGTTTGACCTGAGGGGTCCACTGAAACTTCAACTTAGGAGGTTAGCGCATGCAGATGAGAGGCCACAGCACTGAAGTTACTCACAAATTTCCTGTAAAAATTGGCAAAGCCAAGGAAGAGCTGAACGTGGTTGTGAGTAGTGGGAGTAGGCCACTGGGTGATGGTGCTTACCTTGGCTAGATTCATCCTGATCTCCCCCTCTTCCAGGATGAAACCCTGGAACAAGGCTGATGGAATGTAGGATTCATATTTTGCAAATCAAGCTGGACATGACTCTTTTCATCCAGGGAGAAGAACAGGTTGTCATCCAGGTACGTAAACACAATAAGACGGAGTTTGTTGTAGAGGACATAATTTACAAGGGCATAAAGACACCTGAAGCATTCATGAGTCCAAACTGCACTACTACGGCCCTGAGGTTATTGGCCACGAGATGTGTTGACTACAGTTTTTCATTCATTCCTCTCTCTGATTCTGACTAAATCATATGCATTGCTGAAACCAAGCTTCATGAACACCTTAGTACTTTGTAATAACTTGAAATCAGGAAAAAATGAGAGGGAAGCAGTACCTGTTTTTCACAGGGATTTTGTTGAGAACCCTGTCGTTGGTGCAGGCTCTGAGGGGTTTGTCGTTCCTTCTCATGGACAGATGACTCCTGCCATCAGGGCAGAGTCATGGCCTCTTTGAGGGAGAAAAAGAAAGGATTCTCATCATGATAACGATTTATTGCATTTATTTTGTTATTGACTATTTATCTAAAAATGTGGGTCAACTGGAAAGACAACCTTTGTTAAAATCTACAATTAAATGATTATATAATCTTGTTATCTGTCAGTAATTTCTGTACAGCAGTATGTTTTTCAGATGTTTCAGTGCATGTAATGTTCTTTTCATGTGCATCAATAATTCAAGTTGACAGGTGATGATGACATGTGTGATGGTTTCTGGTTGATCTGTAGGTAAACACATGAGTATTTGGACATTAGGGCAGATTAGTATAGAACAGAGAGCATGAATGAATTTCTCAGACCATACAGCACTTTGGACTATTTTATATGCTGGAGTGCATTAACACAGTTGACACATTTGCACATGTGCTAATTTGGATACTGTTTTTCTGCCAGCAAAATAAAATTAGGAATGGTGATGGTAATGTAATTATATAGAGCTTTTCCAGTCTTTTGAAAGACCGCTCAAATCTCTTTACACGATAGTTTGGCCATCCATCCACTTACAAGCACATTCATACTGTGCATTTACAGTATATTTACCATTGCACACACATTCACACACTGCTGGCTGCACCATTAGTTACAAGTGGGGTTAAGTATCTTTCCTAATGATACATCTGGACACAGACCGGAGGAGCCAGGGATTGAATCATTGAAGTGGAGCCAAACTGAGGTAGCTAGCGAGGTTACATGCACTGTTGTCAGGAAAGAAGTCAGTTGGACTCTGCATCTCCAAGGATGGAAGATGTGAGTGCTGACGGGAGGAGCTTTGGTTGTCGTCATGGATGGATTTTCTTAGCACTTAGCACATAGAGTTGCCTGCTGTGGGTGAGCATGACCACTGTTACTTGTCATGACTGTGCTGCCGTGGACTGAACTCAAGGTGAGTGGGAGTTTGACTCAACGTTGGAGGACTTGTTTTCATCTTATACACAAAGAGTAGTGTTGTTCTTTTGCTTAATTATCTCAAATCATGAGAGCACCAGCAACCCTTAATGAAAGCTTGTTAAATGGAAAACCTACAGTTGAATACACTGATGTTTTGTGTGTGAATTTGTAGACACTTCCAAACCATGTTCCAGCCAATCACTGACCTGATGGCTTGTCTGTGATTGGTCTCACCTACCATCTTGTCAGTGATTGGTTGGAACCTGGTTCTTGTGGTTTTTGTTTTGGTGCGCAGCCAACTTGTCGGTTAGTGTGCGTGCCAATCACAGACAAGCCATCTTGTCAGTGATTGGCTGGAACATTGTTTGTTATTGTCTTGGTGCACAGCCTGTGCCCCTAATGTTTGTTTGATGTTTACAACCCCTGTGTTGTCTCCAGAGACAGGGCTTTTTCACAGTGTATTCAGGGGGCAGGCAGCTAGAAGATCAGGGGAGATGCCTACGATTTGAGACAAAAATTTAATTGTGCTGAAACCATGCAGGATTGTATCATGCACCTTTAACGTGGCTCCTGAAAACTGAGTTGAGATTCTGATGCAAATGATGATATTCTATTTCAAATTTTTCAAGTTCAAGTTTTTGGAAATGCTAAGATAGCTGATCACAAACCTTACCTGACCTTACCCTGGCTACCTGGATAAGCTGGGCCTTGGCTGTCTTATATGCCCCCTGTTTTGTGCAGTATACAGATACTTGAGACACCTTACATTGATGTCTATGCAGGAATTGGGTCTTTGTCCCACTGATTAGCCTTCTGATGGTGTTTATGGAGACTAGCTTTTGAGTGGCCTGTGAGGTGAGGCACCCATACTTGTTGGCACCAACACACCAACTACTCATAAACTGTAATGAGAGGTAAGGAGTTTTCTTTTGACACGAAGCATAATTTATACTTTTTCAAAACAGCTTTTGGAGAATTGTCAAACCCACTGATGGTGATAACCACAAGAAAGTAACTGTGCTTCACTTAGATTAAACCTTGTGCCTTGTGCGGTCACCAGAGTGACAGGTGTTTTAAAGTGTTAACAAACATGCGATGCTCAGTCTATTCGTTTTAAAACAGTTAAACTGCAGAAGGGCCTTGACTTCCTAAGTGGATATTGTCAAGTGCCCGTGAACAAACGGGACAAAGAGAAGACAGTCTTTATCTTTATCTGCCTCGTTGGACTTCTGCTCGAGAAAACTAAAGAACATTTTGTTGATTATTATTATATTTTGTTCTGTTTCTTTATGAGCTCCAATTGTAAGTGTGACAACAACCCTTAGTGCAAGTTTGATTACAGGAAAAACCTAAACTAAATGCACTAGTGCACTGAGCTTAATGAAACTAGCTTCAGATATCAGAAAACAATGTTGTACCTCTCTCATTTGGAGGCTGTAACACACTTGAAATGATGTGCTTTACATTGGTATCATGCATTTACAATCTTTTGGTGTATCACAACACAATTAAGTTGTTGTCATGACAACACATGTGAAAAAAGAGTCCATGTAAGATTTGTCTCCTATATCCAGGCCAGCACATCTGGTGCATCAGACACACATCATTGTCATTTCCTGTGACAGGGGATTTTACCAGTCTGCCACAGAAACATACTGCAGGTATACAGATGTGCAGACAGACACACCAGCCTCACATCAAATGCACATATATGTTGCCATTGTACACAACAGTTCATTCATTCATTCATTTGCTTCCTCTTATCTAAAGTCAGGTTGTGAAGGGCTAAGCTAAGAAGGGTGTCCCAGACCTCCTCCCAGCAAGACTTTACAGCTCCTCCTGGGGGATCTCAGGGTGTTCTCAGGTCAGGTGGGATATACAATCCCTATTGTATATAGCTCACTATTAGGTGGTGATCAGTTAACAGCTCTACATCTCTCTTGAGTGTTAAAGACATATGATCATGCAATCAGGCTGTTCCAAAAGAACAACAGGACCCCCACTGGGATCCTTTACAGGACCTCACCCAATCCTCACCCAACAACTGCAGGAAGGATGCATACTCCTGGAATTGCTGTTGCATGCATATGCCTAATCAACAGCAGAACAGCAACCCTCTTGCCCTCAAGGGCAAACTCCCACAAAAAGGCACATAATATTATTCTATTATAATAGGTTAAATAAAGTGTCAACTGTCAGAAAGCAATTTGAAACAGACTTTCATTTATTGTTCTAGAGCACACAAAAAATGTAAAAAAAAAATCTTTGTATGTCCTATATGAAACAGGGTTGTTGACTTAATGGACCTCAGTTTTTTGTTTTTATGACAGGCTGTGGTGTGTCTCTAATATCAATTCAGTCAATTTTTCATGATCATATTGCATTATTTGTCCTATTTTGTACCAAACCAACAGTGGAAGAAGATAATTGTGAATTCATGTAATTTCACAAAATTGATTACAGTAGTTGTAAAAATGTGTCCAGCTAATTCATGTTTAAAATGCACACTGTTACATCTATTGGTAAAAAAACACACCCTATAGTCTGTATATTGTCTTTGGGGGTGTATTGCGGGCACAGTAATTTTGTGCTCACTGAAGTAAAGTAAAGCATGACAGCATAAATATATGTATTCATAAATATATGAAACCCAACAAATTGTATTTTATAAGATACCCGCTTGGGGAGCCGGAGCTAGAACCACAAGTCACTTGCTGATCCTAAGACGTGACAAACGAAGCAGAATGTGTTGTGTTGTAATGTGACTAACAACAACTACGCAACAACATCCGCCAAATTGTTGTTGCTGCTGCAATAAAATATTTTTGAACTGGTCAGAAACTTCTGCTACAGGGTGTGAAGCTCTGCCAGTGTGGAGTGGGAAGCCAGTGAGAGATCATGGAAGGGAGAGTGTGCAGGTGTCGCAGTGGGACTCTGTGGGGGTGAATTAAAAAGGTGTAGGTAACAATGCAGTTTTTGTACTCCTCGGACTGTGCTTTTTGTTATTTGCAGGGTGAGTTAGACCATATTCATAATCATGTGTTTATCAGTTTGTCCTGGTCCTTGTACTATGATGACTGTATATTTATGTGTGTACTTGACTGTAGTCTAGTGGTGGATTACATCACACCCCTGTGGTTTTCCATTCAGCCCACTAACGGACCAGACTGTGGTAATGACTTGTGAGAGCTTGGTTCTGCGTTCTGGCTTTGCTGCCCTCCAGTAAACCTGTTTGACTTTGGGTGTCTGTCAGCGTCTGGCTGTGTTTACACATAGCTCAAACAAGTGGAGTCTGCTTCCTGTGTGAGGTTCTCTGGGTCACTCAACCAAGGTCGCCTATTCAAAACGTGGAGGCCTTTCTTAGCCTAAAAAGGTACGTTTGTGTAGATTACAGCTAATAAAGCAGTTTGGTTCTCAACAGTGCAAAGTTAATAGTGATTTGTTGCATTTGGGAAACAATGCATTGTTTTCAGAGCCACAGGTCTTTTGGCTTGACCTGATCAGTGCAAACGGCCCAACCCTATAATGCCCTTGGAAATAATTCATAAAGTGGTCCCATTTTGAGTCTGTTCATCCCCTCCCATTTTCATCCCACTGATTTGTAGGTAAATCACAGCTGTCAGTATAGTAGCAACCCTGATTAAAGTTCAGGGGTTTAATAGATCGTTTTAAATAACCCCCAAATTACTCCTCTCTCCCCAGCCGATCCACCTGGACCTTTGCCCTGGGTGCATGGCAGTTTTCAGCCGTCACAGGGCGAGCCAAGTCCAACCTTGTGGTTCCTGCTTATTCCCCCAGGATGGAGTGCTGCAGGCCTAGACCAACATTCTCAGCTGTATTTAATCTGTTCTGAGACAAGCTGGCTATGAGAAAATGCAAAGGGTAAAGGCACTTGTGTGCACATGCATACGCGCCTGCACAACACACACATACAGGAGGAGGGCCATGGAAAATCTGGACAGTTAGCATGCTTTGTTCACTTGGTACAGCTGGAATATGTCCAGAAACACTCACTCCGACACACACACACACACACACACCACCTTCCAGCTCCCTAGGTGATGGGAGTCTGTTCCAATTAATTGTGTTTAACCATTCTAATCACACTTTAGCACATTAATCCTATTTTTGAGCCAGAACACATCTGAAATGACCGGCATGTGGCCTGCTGATTTCAGGTTTTTTTATTGCCACTGCAAATCAGATGAAACCCAGAGCTGGCTGCAGGCCACTGCTTCAGCGTGCACTCTCACTGAACTTGGACGTTCAATCTCCTTTTTCAGTCCTCAACTCACAGGTAGAATTTATAGCATGATGCTGATGCTTTTACTCAAAATATGCCCCTGCAGAATTTAACAATTACCTCCGATGAGGTAATAAGTAAAAGGTTTGGTATGAGGAAGTATAATTTTTCTCCCTGCTTTGCTTGATTATGGTGTATTGTTGTGTATTGTGTGGCTACAGTCACAGTATCTTATCAGTTTGACATACTAAGTTATCAAGACAGCCAGATAATTTGAGCCCAATCTATCTGCTGTTGGAGTGCCCCTGGAGGCAGGTCATGATACTGTATTTACAATCATTTAATGGTCATGGAATATATCTGCAGCATATCGTTTCACTGTGAACACTGGAGGCTAACAGTTATGAGGGGGGGGGGGGGGCAGTGAGGGGGGGGGGGGGGGGGGGGGGGGCAGTGAGGTTCTGCCATTTTTATGCTTGGAGACTCTCTTGTTGGCAGCACTAAAAGTATTTAGCGCCCCCAAAGGTTGTTCCTGGGAAGCGCTTCCAGAGTCACAGATATAAAGATATTTTTGCCTCTCCAGGAGCTCTGACAGGTCCTGCAAAACTGTGTACAAACAAAAAGCCTAGTAATAGGAACACAAATGGATTGGAAGGTGTGTAAACTGAGTGACAGCGTGTGGGTAGAATGACGTAATGGGAGCCACAGCAGCTATTGACGTCTCTTACATGGAAACCATTCACCACCCGCCCAACTACCCATGCCAATGATAACCCAGTGGCTGCTTAACATATTGTTTGGAAAATAGTCAGGAAGCCACTATTATTATTATTATTATTATTATTATTATTGTTGTTGTTGTTATTATTGTTGTTGTTGTTGTTGTTGTTGTTATTGTTGTTGTTAGTATGGACAATACTGACATGACCCCCTTGAAGACAAAAACAAAACAGAATGTATTGACTGATTTATTGACCTTTAGTAAAGTATTATTTGTAGTTTTACTTTCTGGCCCTACGTGGTTTCTTTGCAGGAGCTGGCAATGGCAGCACAGGTAGCACAAAAAGCTAAAACATTGACCAATTATACCGTTGGTTAACTGCAAGTGAGAGGTGTTTTTTTATTTTCTCCACAATTATTCAGCATATATGTGATTTAACTGAATGTTTCCAGAACTGCAAATACGGATAATACCTTTACCAAAATGAAGGAAGTAATAATCTAATTTGTGAAAAGACATATTCAGCAGAGTTTTCATGAATTTGTGTGCTTACTGGTTTACACACATGCACTGATGTCCCCTGCTTGATATGGACTATTGTAACTGTGGGCTCACCATTTATTTTATTTATTTTGAGATATATCTCAGGCACCGTGTGCTGCTGGTGCTTGTGTTCAGATACTGTGGTATTTGGAATAAGAAGAGGAATAATATAATCCAAACGGCGATACTTTTCAGTGTATTCTAAATGTAATTGTGCACAGAAACGTCCAAACAGAAAGAGTTGGGTTACCTCCGGTTTGGTCACTGACAGGCCAGTATGACTGGGAATGGAAATATTCCTTGTGGTTTATTTGACCACAAGACAACAACAGCTATTGGGGCCTTCATTCATTGTAAAAAAAAAAAAAAGTAAAGCTAATTTAGTATTTGGTCATTCTTATGCACTGTCAACACTGACAATCAGATGCAATGATACTGATTTATTACAAAGGAGGTTATGTTCTCTGTGGGGTTCCAGGGTTGAATAGGTTTCTTAGCAATCGCTCTTCCAGAAGAAGTCGAAGAAGAAGAAGAAGAATTATCTCATGTTATCTTATGTTAATGGCTTAAGTATGTAACAGTGTATCACAACTGTACAAGTGAAGTTGAAGAGCATTAAAAAAAAGTAATTTTTTATTGTAGTCATTTATAACTTTGTTTATTCATTTTAAGTCTAAGTAGTAATTACATTTACATACAGAGCATGTTCATCCATGTTTCAGATTAGAATTTTATCCAAAGGAATATTTCTTCTTCAGCTTTCTTTATTTTTTTTTCCTGAAAACCGATCTTCAATAGTTTTATTTCGTAAATCATAAATAGACAAAACCAGTTATTTATCAGTTTCATCACCTACTCTTTAAACATGAAGAGATGAAATGGGTGTTTCAGCCTGTTTAAGTATCTCAACTGTTTCTGACCCACTATCGTTTATTGACAGTTAGAGGGACTATCCTGTTATTTGTTGTTTGTTATTTGATTACTTCCACAATGGAATTCTTCTTCTTCTTATTATTATTATTACTATTATTATTATTATTATTATTATTATTATTATTATTATTATTATTATTATTATTATTATTATTATTATTATTATTATTATTATTATTATTATTATTATTATTATTATTATTATTATTATTATTATTATTATTATTATTATTATTATTATTATTATTATTATTATTATTATTATTATTATTATTATTATTATTATTATTATTATTATTATTATTATTATTATTATTATTATTATTATTATTATTATTATTATTATTATTATTATTATTATTATTATTATTATTATTATTATTATTATTATTATTATTATTATTATTATTATTATTATTATTATTATTATATTTTTTTCTGAAAACCGATCTTCAATAGTTTTATTTCGTAAATCATAAATAAACAAAACCAGTTATTTATCAGTTTCATCACCTACTCTTTAAACATGAAGAGATGAAATGGGTGTTTCAGCCTGTTTCAGTCTCTCAACTGTTTCTGACCCATTATCGTTTATTGACAGTTAGAGGGACTATCCTGTTATTTGTTGTTTGTTATTTGATTACTTCCACAATGGAATTCTTCTTCTTCTTCTTCTTCTTCTTATTACTATTATTATTATTATTATTATTATTATTATTATTATTATTATTATTATTATTATTGTTGTTGTTGTTGTTGTTGCTGTTGTTGTTGTTATTAGCTTCTAATCTGTCTAATCTCTAATTCTAATTCTGGTAAATACTGTAAAAATGTCATTTGTTATTTATCAAATTGAACATGTATTTATTGGTGTTTCCTGCTAGTGAGAGTAGGGAACTGATAATGTTTCGACAGAGAAAACCAAATTGCAGTCACTGGCTGAGTTAAATAAATCTTAAGTCTCATAGATTCATTAAAAAAATACTACTGACAGCTCTGATGTCAGTTAGTCAGTTCTGATAGATGACGGCAAACGGTCGACAGTTAGTTTCTCAACTCTGACTCATTGAAAGATGTGTGAGCTGAGCGAGGCTAAAAGCAGGCAAGATTTTCCCACTCAGCAGCGGTAGAGCATATTAACTGTACACATAGTCTGAGAATGACTCTTTGTTTCCTCCCTTTTCACAGCCACCACTTAGAGCTAAGCAGAATAAATAAGCTGGCAACACACGGTAACACTGGAGAGACATCGTGTGTTCTCTGGAATCACGCCATCGCTCGGTTGTCAATGTGAATGTAAGTAGGCCGCAAGTATGAGCAATCACTGGAAATTATATGCTTTTAGAGGGATTTGATATAAAGGTATTAAGTTGGTCTGAGATGTTTGGCAGCCCAAATCGATGGAAATTATATTCAGGGACATGATATGCACCACAACTGTGGCTTATATTCAGTTCCATCGGACTGCATATTTTCCAACTGTTTGTGAGTTTATGAAGTGGATCCCAGCAGATTGATGTAATAGGATAAATGTGGCTATGGAGTGCTCTTAGGCCCAGGGAGGGCAGTGCATAGTAGGTGGGATGGAAACTCTACTCTTTAGCTTGTGTGCCTGTCTCAGTGCCTCCGCTTGGCTTGTAACATCTCTGGAAACGTAAGGAAGCTCCTAACAGGCTGCTGAAGGGAAGATGGTTCGGTTTTTTTTTTTACTTCAAATGCAAAAGTCCTCTACAATATGAGTGGATGATGTCTGCTGCACTTAGCATGTCGCACTCTTTGGATCGGTCTACCATCAACTTCCAGTGTGACCAATTGCAGTCGGCATGCAGCCATGCAATCAGATCAACATTTCAAGCCTGGGTTAGTTGTCCCACATGGTTTCTCCCAGCACACTAAATGAGGATGTTATGACAGTACAATCCTAGTTATCAGTCATCTGATGGATGAGATGGAGCTGATTAGATCAATCATGGTGTCCGTGTGTGAGGTCACTGCACAGCTGGAGAGGTAATATGCTCCTGTTGCCTTAGGTTTGATTGTAAATAGTCAAACCTGACACTGAAACAACACGCGGACAATGCCTCCACTGTTGTACAGTGGTTGTAACGTAGTTACACTTATTCTTAGTTTGTTGTTATTTTTTTGTCACTTCACTAACTCTCCTGTCATTTCAGATCCTGCCCTTCTTCCCTGCCATGCAATCAACTCATTCCCCTCACCTGGTTTTCCCCGCCCATCTCCTCACCTGCAGCTCATCTGCTCATTTGTCCCTCAGTATATATTCTACTCCATTTCCACTTGATCCCTGTCAGATTGTCTTGTGTTGTTTGTTGCCAAGCTATCCAGCATTTTTCCTGTTCTGACTTTGTGTTCTGATCCTGTTTTTGTCCCTCTTGGACTTCGGATTCCTGCCTGGCCCTTGTCGGATTTGTTTGCCTGTGTTTTGATCTCCTGGTTTTTGACTCTGCCTGTTTTGTGGACTAAGTAAATTTATTTCCCTTTCAACTCGCCTGCCTCGTTGTTGTGCTTTTGGGTTCTCTTTTGCCAGCAGCAGTGGTCGTAACAGTGGTTCTTCCAGTGGCTGAGAAACATGTTTTGGAAATTGCAGTTCTCTGCAGTCTGATGAGTTTCCACATGAAACTCCTCATGCTTGAATGCATCTTTACTCTTTTACTCTTTCAAATAATCAAATAAACTGCACACAGTAACTCACTAAAAGCCTCAGATTATTCTATTATTTTTTTTACCATTATAACATAAAATGCCTGACTGCTTTGGTCACTGTCAGATTAGACTCATTACTTCATATTATTATTTGTACTGTGTACAGTACAATTACAGGAGTAACAAAGCCAATGCAGTTTGTTTGATTTTTTCAATGAACACATAGGAATTTGATTAATTTGATGGAGTTCTTCCTCGATATAGTCTGAAACAAATAGAGACTGATCTGTAAATCAAAGGCTTTATTGGCATTATTCAGTTCAGAAAAAGTTTTTTATCAGTCAAATCCAAACTCTTCATGATGAGCTTATGTTGTAGCCACTGTTGCAGCTACTGGCACAGGTGATCTACTGACCCAATGTCAAATGTATTTGTAAGTGGCAACCACAAAAGGAGACGATGGCTTATCTATACATGAAAAGCTTAAAGCTGATTTTTTTGCACCATTGTCCTTTCTGCAGAATTGAATTGTATCAAAAGGTAAATATCCAGATGTCCACTATTGCTATGATCAAATGTTCCCTCTCTGTCTCTCCTTACATGGAGGATCTCCTGATTTAAAAACATCTCATACAGTTTAATAAGAATCTGCTGCGAGGAAAAACAACAGCAAATTGATCAACTCAGACCATATGTAGCTGCTGAATAAATTAATTCTTTCATTCGCTATCTGCCACTTACCTCACTGAGGGTTGCTGGGGGAGCTGGAGCCAATCCCAGCTGACTCTATGCGAGAGGGAGTGCGCCCCCCGACAGACTGCCAGGCTATCACACAGCCAGTATACACAGACTAACAACTAGTCACACTCACATTCACACCCACAGAGTCCAATTAACCTAACTCCCAATCTACATGTCCTGACTTTGGGAGGAAACCAGTATTCCCAGGGCAAACCCACAAAGAAATGGACAGAACATGCAAAAATCCACGTAGAGCGACAATTGGTTGAATGGGAATTTTTTAAAAAAGACCCTTCTTTTTATAACCACTTTCTCGAACCATGAGCATGCAGAAATATAATCCACTACACAGAGAGGTCAATGGTTGTACTGATGATGCATCATTATAAGATACAGTTGACAACTGAAGATATATTTGAACCCTAAACCTCACTACCATGCTGTTATTTAATTGTCAATGATTGCTACATGAAGCTGACAATGGAAAGCTGAGGAATCTCAAATGCATTGGTGGAATTCGAGCAGACAGGCTCTGTAACAAATCGCCTGTTTCTGATCTCTACCTGCAACCTTCATTCTTGCTCTCAGAAATGAGTTTTCATAACCCTCATGTCGGGATATGAAACTTTTATCTTGCTCGCTCTGACATATAGCTATGTTCAAATTGCCTGCCAATGAAAAGCCATTTGTCCTGTTATAGGAAAATGCATTTACTCCTGTGTTATGGATTCTGTGTGACTCCTCATGGCCAAGGAAAATAAAAGCAAAGAAGAAGAGGGAAGAGTTCCAAAGTCTTGTACCTTTATAAATATGCAGTAAAATGCATTTCTCGAATTTCTGTAAAGGTTTGTCTCAAATTTGAGAATAATCAACAAAGATTTGAAAAAGAAACTAAAAGTAACAACAAATATTGTGAAGGGTTGCTCATTTATGTATGTGTGAATAAAACACAACAAAAAATACCAAAAACGATTCTTAGGGGGCAAACTTTTGAAGAGTGGCTAATATTATTCTCCTTAACCTAACACACGTAGTAAAATCTGTTAACACAGATAGTTAAAAGCGGCATATAAAAAAAACTATACATGTTTCTATTGATTATGTATTTTCTCTCTCGTCAAGGCCAGTCGTCTCATATTCTATAATTATTGTCATATGGACAAGGCTCTGTAAAACGCAGGTTTCATCAGCCACTCTCGTCTTTCACCTTAACCAAGAAAAACGTGGGGGTTGTTCATATGCATGAACGTTTCTGTACAGACTACGCTGAGAGCTGATACAGATGCCATCCTGGTTCACTGCAAGCGGATTTTCTGCAGCCTGGGATCAGATTAGCCTCCCTGATTTTTGTGAAACATGGCGCACTCGCTGCTACAGCCTGTGGCAGAACAGCTGAAGTCTTCTGCAGGGTAGAAATGGTCAGCTGATGGGAATGAATTCAGCATAACACTGTAAATGAACACTGTATTAATATTAACACGGAATTAAATATATAATATAAAAGCAACCTTCAGACTGTATGGAAATGTAATCAAAGATAAATGTAAATTCAAATGAGAGAAAAAACAACAGTCAGATATTACACCGTCCCGGTTTTTCTCAAATCCCACCTTTGCCCTGGCTTCATGGGAAAATCCATGTAAAAATCAGTTTAAAACCATTTACTTTCTCCTGGGTCTTACTAATAAAATCAATTATTTTTATTCCTGTTTGTATATAAATTATCATCAGGTGAAACAGAACACGGGCCATGTGGCCAATGTCATATCCTGTTCATTATGAAACATGGTGACATTTTAAACATATTGTGTAGATTCACCATGGCTTCATTGCAGAATAAATAAATAAATAAATAAATAAATAAATAAAACATTAAAACCAGTAAGTGGTCTTGAAGCTGTGGCTGATCGTTGTATGTTCCCTTCACCTCTGAGTTGAAAAAGACAAGCAGATCAGTTAGAACATAGAATTGAACATGGCACTGCTTCTCAGACCACCCGTAAAGATCAGATAAGTGGATGTGGCCAGCCTGGCCTGGATCAGCATGGCACTTGAATTACACTCATGCTGAAGTGCTCCCTCTCCTCTCCACCCTCTCCTCCCTCTGCAGCCATAGAACCACACAGTTCCCCTGTAACAGATTTCAGCACGTGTTTTTTTTTTCTTTTGCTCTCCGTGGCGGGTGTTTATTATCGTTCCAAATGACAGAGTACAGGGTTTGAGGGTGGAGAAGCCGGCCTGATGGTGGCGGTGGTGTCTGAGTGTGTCGGTGTTTGTTCTTGTTCTCCTATACTTATTAGAACCAAATGTCATTCGAGGGATCACAAGAGAGGGGAGAATTATCCAAGGTGAAGATAGCTGTGTGGTGTGTGTGTGTGTGTGTGTGTGTGTGTGTGTGTGTGTGGTCAACAACCAATCATTGACAAAGTGCATGAATACACCAGCTGTCAGTCCACACTCACACTCGACACATTAGCTCCACAGCTCAGGAGGAGGTTTATGGGACTTTAAAAACCGAGTAAAGTTGAAGTGCCATCTATTGGCTCATCTAACCACCTGACAGGCTATTAGCTGCTAACAAAAACATCAACCTCCCCTTCTGCACATGCACCTGCACATAGTGATGAGAGGTGGTAGAAAAGTCGACAATCATTTAGTAATGTTCAGGTACACAACAAATGACATGGTATAGACACCTATTCCTCATGAATAATTACTTCTCTCATTATTTCTTAACATTCACACGCATAGACCTTCCATCTTCCTTATTATTTTCTAGTTCAATTTTAAGGGTTCTATTTAGTTTTATATTGTATGATATTTGAACTTATTGAATCTCTAGCTACGTCTAACAAATTATCTTTAGAACTAATTTTTAGTTGGATGTTTGAATAAAATAATTGGTCAATTTAAATAAAATAGACAGCACAACCCATGAAAAAAGCAAATGAGCTCAACACACAATGGTTTACTGTTTCATTTTGACAATAATATTAATGGGTAATTGTTAATAATAATAATAATAATAATAATAATAATAATAATAATAATAATAATAATAATAATAATAATAATAGTTGTTGTTGTTGTTGTTGTTGTTGTTATTATTATTATTAGTAGTATTGTTATTATAATAATGCAGATGAAAATGAGGGTGAAACTGAACCAAAACAGTAAAGATGCAGCTGTTGCTGTTTCACTACAATCATCCCTTCACATTACACACAATCACAGTAATCCAATACCATTCAATACCATGAGAGACACACAAACAGCTTCACCATACACACACAGCTGCAGGACTAATGGATCCAGTGCTTTATACCGTTTGTTTCTCAGTCCCTTCTATGGTCAGATTAATTACAGGGATTGTTATTAGGTCATTCTTATTGAGATGGGATTAGGCAGCTCCATGGGGCCAAGTCAATTGGCTTCTCTCAGTGGTTTTTACTGGATTCCACTGAGGAGGGAGCTGTTAGCATTTGTATGAGCGTAGCACCTAATCAGAGCAGCTTCATTTATGACGAGGCTCACACAAACAAGATTACTGTAACTAACAAGTGAGAGAAAACGTTCTGGGTCATGAAGTATGTCTTATTTCCAACAATCATTGGATGGAGCCCAGCGTAACTGAATATGCTTGAATCTGAAATCAAAGTAAAAGATGATACCGATGAGACAATTTCATTTTCAAATATCCTCGCTCAAATGGGCTCACTCATCTTGGCAGCATGTGGAAACTTTATTCCCAGAATTCCCCCGCTCCCTCTTGAAAGAACATTTAAATTTCATTGCTCATTCACTTGCACTGAGAAGCATAGATTTCTTGATATTTGAATGAATCTTCATTGCTTTTATTGCAGAGAAAATGCAAGTAAATAAAACTGTTTTTCTATCCTCTTATGCTAAAGCCTGCCAGAGACCATTCCTTCTCCTTCTTGAGAGTTAAGACCCAATTATCTGGTCATATTCCTGTCTGATCCTTCACTGAGGGATGTGTATTCTGCTACAGGTGTCCAAAGCAAGTTCCAGAGATTATACACCAAGCCTCCCTTTATCAAACACAGGCATTTTAAAACCTTATAAAGGCTTAAAAGATAAGACTCTTCTTCTGTTGTTTAATGATGGATGGCATTACATGACTTTACATTGCATCACATTCTGCTCCATTTGACCATTATTACCAGGTGGTTATGGGTGTTTTCTTCAGGGTCCACACAGGGAGAGAGGAGCAGATTGGTTTGCTATGATGAGAAAGGTCAGGGCTTGTTTTGGATGACAAACATGCTTAAAGTTAAGTAAAGTAAAGTTCATTCCACCATCACCACTTACTCTCATGAAGATGTCCTCACCATTCTTCTCTTCATCACTCGGGTGTAGAAACATCTACACCCACCTTTCCGCTCCTTTCTAGTTTCTAAGCACGACAGTTAATTTCTCCTTTTCTACAAGAATTAAAATTTTTACTTTGTCTCATTCTGACCAATTAAAAGCTGCACGCAAAACAAGAAAAGGTGACAATCAGCGTGGTCTGACATCTCACTGGGTTTGTGTGAGTGACAGATGCTGCACTGCATTCTTTAAAAACAGCTTGTGTTGGTTGTTGGTCTGCTGTTTATTCCCAGTTTTATCTGCATATCTGTTTTGTTTTTCTATAAATGCATTTTAAAGCTGTATTACATTAACGATAACATAACCCTCTCAGTTGGTTGGAGGCTATGGCTAGAATGCCTTCATGCTTATTGAATTACCCAACCTGCGATAGAAATCTGCACTAGTAACGTGCCAAAAACAATATACTGAGAGGGCTCTAATTTGGGACGGTGCAGTTTAAGGTCGTATCAATGTTTGAAAACATTACAAGGTACTGAGTATTGCAACAGATCTGCTTGCTTTAATGAATCAATGTTCCATTGATTTTAGGCATGAGGGGTTTTAATTTGTGAAGAAGTAGCATCTATCCATTGACACAGACAACAACACTCCCTAACTTGATCTGCTAAACGCCCGTACCCCACGAGCAGAACTGCACAGACCTGCACAGACCTGCACAGAACTGCACAGACCTGCACAGAACTGCACAGAACTGCACAGAACTGCATCTGCTCCATGTTTCATCCACTTGAAACAACATCTGTTTGTGTGATTAAAATTGTAATGATTATTTGAATTATCCCAAAACCAATGTAGTAATTGAATTTGATAGATTCTTGCCGTAAAAGCCTCCCTCTTCCTCTTTAAATGTGTGCTTGGAAAGGAAGAGGGAAATATGGAGCTTGACCCTCTGAACTCCTGTGAGAGCGCAGATACACAAAGCTGCAGGGCAAAGCTCAGCTACAAGGGAACGTTAATATGTATTTCCAGGATTACTGAATTATGTATGACAAATGTCTCAAGGAACATGTAGCATTAGCTTCAGGTTTATGGGCAGCGGCTGGTCATCTCCATGCTTCACTTACCCATAATGATGGCAATTATGACATGGCTTAACTGTAATACTGACTGGATTCTCAAGCTCTTAGAGAAGCCCTCATGCTGGCGTACTGCACCGAACCCCCACCCCTCTCTCCAGCTGCCCAACAAAGACCACATTGAGACTGGTGAACACATGCACCTTGCCTCACACAGAGATCCTTGGAGCTGACTGGCAACCTGTGTGTGAGTGTTTTTGATGGGGGTTAATACTCAGGCAATATGAGGATGGGATTAGGGATTAATTTTACGCAACAATAAAGAAACTGAAAATGTGTGGAGAGAAAAATGCAGTTAATTCCTTTCTGTCATCAGTGGATATTAAGATTTTTGGCAGCTTTATAAAATGATCTGTGAATCACAGAGAGGAACTGTGATTGACAAAGTGGCTTTAATACGGAGAGTGAAGAGCTGACCATGGATATTGAGTGCGGTATGGTCATCAGCCATTATAGACCTGGAGGTTTTTAAGATGAACGTACTTCTGATTTCCTTATTGCCACTTCTTTAAAGCTCTGTTGTCTTCATGCATTGTTTTATTCTTTGTGTGGTTCAGCAGCACGAGCAGGCCATGATAAACTGCTACTGAGAGAACGCTCCGCTCCCCTCAGCGATCGGTGCTGTTTGGCACCTGTAGAGGATTAATGAGGGACCTCTGCCAGTAGCATGATGGAGTTAAGCTTTTAGATTGAGTTACACAGAAGAAACCATGCAGGCCAGGTGCTGGCTGGGTAAGGCCTCCACATTCTCAATAATCTGTTTTTGTAGGGCTGCACTGAGCAGCACTACCCCTCCCCCGCCGGCATTGGTTTTGGTGGTGTGCCATCATGATTGGTATTTATCAGGCAGATGAGGCAGGCTGCCAATCACTTCACTGATTTCCCACCTTATGATTCCCACTTTCCACACTTCCCAACGCGCTTCTTCTGTGTGACATCTCCAGAGATTAGACAGATTAGGTCAAATAGATTAGTAGTTAAACATGTTTGTAAAAAAAAAAAAACTGAGAGTGTAACTTGTGGTTATCGTAATTTACATGTTGTCTATTACATGGGAATAACAAAGTAACGAACGGCTATAGCTTTTGCACTGATTTGTTTTTCCATTATATTGTACTGGTACTTCCTGTTTCTACTTTGTCCTTTTACATCAACAAAACAATATCATAGAGATTTATGACTGAGGTAATGAGTACATCATTTCGAAAGATTTGATCCAAAAGTGCTTTGTGTGGGATTATATTTGGAATGTAACACATTTATGGAGGACGGAAAAGCTAAATTAAGTACAATGCATAGTGAGGTGTTAGAGGTCGGATAAATGGATGTAAATGCAGTCAGAAAGCTTTTTATACCGTAGTATAATGTCTTAACAATCCTGTGTGGATAGGGAAAAGACACTTTCCAATTTGTTAAGACAGCCCTGAGGTTTAAATTCTAATGTGTACGTTTGGCCATGGCCGCATCTATGCCAGCTTGTTTTGATAGAAAAATTGTAGGTTCCATTGTGCTGCTGCCAGAGTCTGTGGAGCTGATTTGAATGGCTTAGAATTCTAAAGTAGCACCTCTTTGAAAGGAGGGAAGAGTCAAAGTGCATGTTCTAGACCCTGTAATGTGTAAATGTGTTTCATCGCACATTGCCAGATGTGTGTGTGTGTGTGTGTGTGTGTGTGTGTGTGTGTGTGTGTGTGTGTGTGTTTCCTTCATCCTGCCTACCTGTAATCAGTAATTAAGAGGATGGATTCTGGTTATAATGTGTAATTGGTCACCACTGAAAGAAAGCGGCTGTCAGAAGACAGAATTAGCCATTACTGAATTTCACTGAATTAAAACCATTTCAGTACAGAAATGAATGGCCACAGTCAGAGCCTCAGTAACAGGTACACACTGCCACGTGTAAAATGGGAAACATTTGCATTTGACTCCTCTTTGAATAGTTTGTATATCATGAAGTCTGAATTTATGTTGCAGTCAGAAGCTCAAGGCTTTGGGAACACAACCCAAATAAGAAGATCTGAAATGCATTTGAAGCTGCAAAAAAAATCAAGATCCATTTGCTATTTTTTATTCATGCTATAGATCTATAGATCCTCAAACTGTTTCAAGAGCAAAGAAGAAAGAAGAAATTTGGATTCAAAAGGAAGACATTTGAAGATGTTAAATTCAATGTGATTTTCTTTTTACACAGTGCTAATTTTAATACAGTTAACTTATTCTAGTGGTTTTCGATTTCTAACTTTCTATATTTAAAAAGCAAGACATTACAACTGACAACTGTTTTCTTACGCCCTAATTCTAAAAATGTATGGCAGCATCTGTCACACATAATGTGGTTTATTTTGCAAGCACATGAAAATATCCAGCAGTAAGAGTGGTTCCTGGAGTCTGTGTTCCGATGTCACCCACTTCTACCACAAGGAGGACTAATCCACAACACAGACAGTATTTAAATGAGTGTGATGTGGATGGGAGTTGGGATGAGTACCGTATGTATTTGGGTGTGTGTGTGTGTGTGGGGGGGGGGAGGGGGGGGTGAGCCCATGGGGGGGGGGGGGGGGGGGGGGGGTGAGCCCATGACACACACACGCCTGTCTGACACCACACAATCCCAAATATGCAACTTTATGTGTCTGTCTAAATGACATACAACATACAGCCACAACATAGCTAGATTAGAGAGTTATTACCGTAGCTTAGATAGTTATTACATGTTATTACACTTCAGTGTTGCAAACAACAGCAAGTAAAAGAACAGGACAGGTGAGAAATGAATTTGTATTCTGTGCTCAATAAAAGCATTTAAAGAGGAAAAGGATTGGCCTGGTGTTATAGTGCAGGCAAAGATGCAGACATGGGAGAAGATCAATCCCTTAACCCACTGGCTGAGCTCTGCCAATGAGGGACACACAAGGTAAGTTAACTATGTGGAGACACACAGATCAGTGCTCATAGTAAACACCTGTGGAGACAGGTGTTGGACCATTGTTGGCAAAGTCATCTTCAGTCTCTTAAAAAGGCAAATTTTTCAATTGCCACAAAAACCTCTGAAAGCCATGTTTAGCTGTTTTGATGAGCAGCACTTTTTATAGAAGTAATGAAAAACATCTATTTCTATTTTTATGTGCACAAACATTTATTTAATGTTCATGGAAAAACACTGTAAAGTTGTTGTTTCTTTCAATAAAGCCCAGGGCACATACAACACAGCGGTCAGCTGATCTAAAATCACCTTTTATTAGTCCAAACACAATAACGTCAAATACGCATGCAATAATGCTATTTCCCTGAAAACAGTCTGTTTTTAGTTAAAACAGCAGTCTCACAAAGTGTACTATTATTTCTGATCCATCAATCAGCACAGCACTTTTCATTATCACACACACATTTACACAAATTAACACACTGCTGGCGATGTCTTGTCCAAGGTCACATCTGCACACGGTCCTTATGCATAAGGACACACAGAAAATATAATATACAGAAACGTTAACGTTGAAAAATGACGTGTACAGTTTAAATTGCACGATTGCAGAAGAGGTTTAATTCCAGGTAACAGAAGGTACAGTAAAAGTGCCTTGGTGCAAACTGTGTTTGCCCTGTGATGTGTTCAAATGGCCATACATTCAAAACAATTGCATGAACATAACAAAATATCTGCTGACTGCTTGTTTTTCATGTTGTGTAAATTATACGGCAGATTTGTTTCCCTGCAGTCAAATGTAAAATGGCACGAGTCTAAAATCTCACACAGTCCTCACCATGTATTTATCCTCTCTTGTAAGGACGCATTACCAAGTCTTCCTGTTTTTTTTTTTTTGCTATGTTTAACCAGGTTTTACAGATCAGGCCTCTGATATATACAGATGCATCTGCTATTGTTGCTTTGTGACTCTGCTGCCTCCATCTGCAGTCTGATTGATGCTTCTATTCACCTATAAGTGCTGCCCTCGCCACGCTTTCTCCCAGCTTTTAATTTCAAATGGACATTTCATTTTACAGCAATCCCTTTTGACTTGGTCCTTCGCCTGCCATTTGGAGGTGGAAGTACAGAAATAAATGTGAATATAATGACAGCATTGGATTTTGACTCTCTCTCTCTCTCCACTCGGCTTGAATCACAGTGTGACTGTATTATGAAAAGGCTTTTCACTCAGGAAAACAGGTTTCCATATCAAAAGGCAACAACAACAACAACAACAACAACAACATGGCTCAAATAGATTCATGCATGAGGGAGAGGACAAAAACGAAATAAAATATGACACTTCCGAATTATATCCAGACGTGGAATGTGGACATTTAATTCTATTTTTAAAACTAGAATTCCCGTTTTGTGTTTTATGAATTCAAACAGATCTTTAATTTGAGTGGAAGATTTTACTCGTACTAAAGATTTGTCTTTTTGATTTTGATTGTTCTCCTAATTGATTTATTTTTTCTGTTTTTCATTCATGACAGTTGAAATAATAGCAGCGAAGGGAGAAGAATATTTATTCAAGTCCGGGTATTTAGGCAGAAACACGGTGTGTTCAGAATAGTGACGCAGTAAAAAACTACAACCTTTAATGCATATGAATACAGCAATGTGCAGAGTAAACGCATCTTTTAAATGGCCGGATGTCATTGCGTGAGGCATAAAAATGGGGGGGGGGGGGGGGGGGGGGATTTGAAGGGGGGTTGATATGAAAAATCAAATTAGAGGGTAGATGAAGCGCAATTTAGATAAATAGAGGCTCGTTTTCTTTCTATCTTTCTATGTTTCTTTCTTTCTTTCTTTTCATTTCAGGATATCGCTCTCAGCTGTTTGAGCGCGCTCGTGGAGCCCAGCGAGCTTTAGACAGGACACTGTGTCCGCAGCCCTCTGATCATTTCCTATATCAAAACCACACATTTTAAAATCACACTTATCTGTGCGCCTGCTGTGAGTGAGTGAGTGTGTGTGTGTTAAGAAGCCATTCAGAGTTAAATGCAATCAATGAGTCCCATTAAGGTCTGAGGGATAAATCCACGTTCCTCCACAGCAGCGGCAGCGGCAGCGGCAGCAGCAGCCCCCTCCTGCGACCCACACCCCCGCCACCGTCGCCACTCACTCAGCCAATGTTGATTAGCCGAGTAAATATGCAATAAGTCCTCTTTTCCAGGCTAAATGGGGGCGATAATGGGTGGTTATCTTATCCCAGGCAGGGGGGCAGATGCTGGGCGATGTTGACCCGCGGAGACGGAACTGTTGTCAGGAAGGAAACGCGCTGATCTGCTCCCTGCAGAGAGGCGAGCCGAGGCTGCATAATGACATGAAGCCCGACATATAGAAGATATATATATATATACATATATCTAATGCTCACTCACTCACTCACTCACTCACTCACTCACTCACTGTACTGTACTGTACGGCCTAACAAATGTGCTTTCATCATCATCATCATCAGCTGCTGCTGATGATGATGATGATGATGCTGAGTTAGGATGCGGCCGGAAAACACAGCCTGACTGTGAATCCAAAGGTGTGAGTCATTTTCATTGTTTCATAAGGCCTCTTTTTTGTCTTTTTCTTTTTTTTTTTTTAACCAGTAATCCTACACTCGTTACCTGGGTGGGAACGATTTGTTTAATGACAATGGATGGTGATTTCAGCCTATTACTTCTACTAATTTCTATTTGAATGCTAATGAGTGTATTGATACACCGGTGGCGTGTTGTAGCAATACACAAACCGCGAGGCCATGAAGCCTGGTTTCAACTGCAGACCACTGTGGAGCCTGGTTAGTCTGAGCGTCCTGGGTTAAAATGACCAACCTCAGGCCCAAAGCAACAGCAGCAACAGCAGCAACAGCAGCAACAGCAGCAACAGCAGCAACAGCAGCAACAGCAGCAACAGCAGCAACAGCGAGCTGCCGATACCTTCACACTGTTGTTTCCCCATTCAATTATTTACCCTACTAACAGCATTTTATTTAAAAAAATATGCTTGTCCAGTGACGTAAAGATAAATGAACTGGTTGATGCAGCCTCCATTTTTTGTCGGGTGTAGTTTTGTTGTGTTGTGTTTGTGTTTGTTTGTTGTTGAGTTTCTGACACATACATGTTAAATAAGTGACAGAAATGTTAGCACCTGCGGATTATGAGGCCATCGCTGATGAGGAATTAATCTGATTACACACTATCTTAATTGAATTTCTTCTTAATACACAGATCTGCGGCCGCGCGGCAGCTGATCCCAGAGCAGCCCCGCTCCGCCGTGACGTCACCGCGGTATAAAAGCAGCGCCGGGCTCAGCTGGTCCCGTTAAAGGCGACAGGCGGCACCGCGGGACGAGCTGTGCGGAGAAGTGGGACTTGTTGCTTCTGCTGCTGCTGTTGTCGTTGTTGTTGTTGTTGTTGTTGTTGTTGTTGTGTTCTCTCCCGTCACCATGACGCAACTTGACTGAACTTTTCCCGGGAGAAGAGGAAAACTCTCCCGGCCGCTGTATTGACGAGGCGAGCAGTTTTTTCCTTTCTGTTTTTACCACTCCGGCTTGCCGTGTGTTAGTGTGTGTGTGTGTGTTAGTGTTAGTGTGTGTGTTAGTGTTAGTGTGTGTGTTAGTGTGTGTGTTAGTGTGTGCCAGCAGCGCAGTGATGCCCGCCGGCATGTTCAGTATCGACAGCATCCTGTCCGCTCGGCCGAGCTGTAAGGAGCCGCTGCTCTTCCACCGCAGCGGCCCCGTGCTGCTCTCCGCCGGCCTCCCGGACTCTGTCTACACCGACTACAGTGGACTCTACTCGGCCTCGTGTGCTCCATCCACGCCCGGGATTCAGTCTGTCAACGGGACTAGGATAGGATATAACGGCTACTACTACGGACAGCTGCAGGTCCCGGGCGCCGGCGGGGGGCCGCCGTGCTGCGGCTCTGTGGCCGGGCTCAGCCCGCAGCAGTGCCCCTGCATCCCGGCAGGTAATGGAACTGACACTTAAACTGACCACTTCCGCTGTCGACGGTTCGAAGGTAACAACACACGTCCGCTCTCGTCGGCGCGTGCGTTCAAAACTGTTTTTTTTTCTTTTGCAAAAGGCCTCAAAGGCTGAGATGTGAGTCTAATTCCACATACCTTCCTTTAAAAGAAAAAAAAACACTTGCAGGTGTAGATAAAGTAAATCAGCGCGTGTAAAACCACGCCTTCCTTTATTGATTTGAGTATAAAATAGAATCGGTAACACTGGAACTGAATCGGCCGCCTGCGATGTCTTTGTCTTCTCTGTCTTTTTGTTGACACGGACTGAAGACGAAGACTTCAGCACGTGACACAGTGAGATATATATATATATCTCACTGTATATATATAAAACACTCTCATGCTGTGGGAAATTGTAACTAACTAACTAACTAACTAACTAACTAACTAACTAACTAACTAACTAACTAACTAGCTTCTCCTCCTGTGATCCTGCGCTGGATATGGGATGGATTAATAAAATACTTATTCATTTTATTAAGAAATCAACCAAACCAACCAACCAGATGTTTGGCATAGAAATGTAAAAGCCGCTTCCTGTTGTTGTTGTTGTTGATGATGATGATGATGATGATGATGATGATGATGATGATGATGATGATGAGGTGTGGTTTGTGCCTCCCTGTCCTCTGCAGGCTATGACAGCCCCGGCTCGGTGCTGATCTCTCCGGTCCCTCACCAGATGATGTCCTACATGAACATGGGCAGCCTGTCCCGCACCGAGCTCCAGCTCCTCAACCAGCTGCACTGCCGCAGGAAGCGGCGGCACCGCACCATCTTCACAGACGAGCAGCTGGAGGCTCTCGAGGGTCTCTTCCAGGAGACCAAGTACCCAGACGTGGGCACCCGAGAACAGCTGGCCCGTAAAGTGCACCTCCGAGAGGAGAAGGTCGAGGTACGAGGCGCTTCTTCCACTGTGTCTTTGTCCTTTCATTTCCTTTCATTTCCTTTCATTTCATTTCATTTCATTTCACTAATAAGCATGTTTTGATTTGTGCGCAGTTTTATTAGAACTGAATTTATAACACATTTTAAATGGAATATTTCATTTAAAATGTGTCATTATTATTATTATTATTTGTGTTATAATTTGTGTTATAGTTTTATGTTCATGTGAGTGTATACCTGTGCATATGGAACTGTAACCCAAGTGCGTAGTTCATTACATTTTTTATTTAATGTTATATTACTTTAACCCACATAGGTTAATTAACTAACCCACTTAAGTCAACGCGCGCTTTGGTGTGATGGCACGCGACACTGTTGTTGTTGTTGTTGTTGTTGTTGTTGTTGTTGTTGTTTCTTCAGGCACAGTGTGGCGATTGGCGTAATTGATCTTTTTTCTGTTTTTCATTCATGGCGTAGGTTTGGTTTAAAAACCGACGCGCCAAGTGGCGCAGGCAGAAGAGGTCTTCATCCGAGGAGTCCGAGAGCTGCCCGAAGTGGACCAAATGTGGCGACCCGTCCGCGGAGAAACCCGACGAGAGTAAGAGCGAGGTGGACTCGGACAGCTGATACTGACAGCGACAACAAACATACACACGCGCGTGTACTGTACATATGTTGGAAAGTTACAATGTGGACTCGACAATATGATGATGGTGGTGGTGGTGTGATGAAACGTGTTGCCATGTTGCACAGCTGTACATATCTACATTTAATTATGGATTTCATGTCCTCTATTTAAGTCTAAGTTAAGTTGTTTTGTTTTGACATCTTGCTGACGTAAGGTGAAGGGTCATTCTGGATATAATGTAATCTTCTATGTGCCATTTCCTTATTGCTATTAAATATTGGTATTTGCTTTCCCCTGTAACATTATTAGATTCACTCTGCTTGTCCCTGCAGGGAGAACACATGGAATCTGTTAAAAAAAAGTTGACACAATCAGCACAGACTTGTTATGGAGTTGTTTTGTCATTTTATTTGCAATTATATATGAACGCGTACGTAAAAAAGACAGTGACTAAAGCCTACATTAAAATATAAATGGGATGCCATATACACGTTGTCTGCTTATTTTATTTTCTTATAACCGTTTTGGGCGTGGCATGAAGAAGCTGCTTCCTATGTGGATTACAGCTGACAATGAATTCATAAAAAATGATTGAGGCTACACACTTTGCAATTTATGGCAATCTCTCTCTCTCTCTCTCTCTCTCTGTGTGTGTGTGTGTGAGAGAGAGTAATATAGGCCTACATCATTAAAAAATAATACAACAACAAAATACAACTTATAGGAAGTAATAAAAAAACTACTGGAACTCCTGTTAGTGGATCTGCAAGTGTCATGCATTATATTCTGCTGTATATATCTGATATGGATAAAACCACAACCTACGTTCATAAGGTAAAATGGAGCTGAATAGTGGAAACTGTGTGGTTAAAATGTAACGAGGTCAGTATTTAGAAAATTCTGGTGTCAGGCCTTTCTTAGTAATATTACTTCAATAATTAAATGATGGCCATTCTTTAATCTGAAAACCATCATGGGGATCCCACAGATCCAATCCAGTTGCAAATCAACACTGGGAAGAAGGAAGAAGCCTTTTATTACACAACAAATGGTTCACACAGTTGTCTCATACTATTTGTCAGTAACAGAGTTTGTGTAGAGCGAGTCAGAGATGAACAGCAGATGAATGGTGTGAGTCCACACAGTATCTCCTCCCTGACAGACTCACCTGAATTATGATGAAGAAGTTCATGTCTTACAGCAGCTTCTGCTGGAACACTATTCAACAATGTTTATTGCCGATATCCACAAGCATCATGGCAGCAATTCCTTCCAAAAAATAATCTTTGTCAAGTGTGAAACAGAAATGAGATAAAACTAATTTCTACACCATGGCGTCATTAGGCACACGTAGATTCACACATTACACACATTACAGACTGAATATATGAAATGTAAATCAATAATTAAAATCCATAAATCGGATAAATAAATAAATAAATAAATCTAGAATATTTTTCTGTTTTTTTGTTCATGACTTTGCCATTCTAAATTCATTATTTGAGAAGTTCTTTCAGCAGTTTTACATTTAGTATTGTCTTAACCTTACACCTATTTCAAGGCCAATTAGACTTTTAATACATTCCATGCTACATTAACACCAATAGAGTTATAATTCTCATGCATTTAGAAATCACAGTGCATTTGTCAAAAATAAACAAGCAATCCTAAACACTCCATCCTACAGCTCTATCCCCTGCTCATGGCTGTCACTGAGGGCTAGAATATGTCCTGTTGACAGAGTGATGACTCAGATGTCTTAAATAAAAAAGTGCCCTTGAGAATAGGTCCTGGTTCATAATTTGGAAGTGAAAGCTTTAGAAATATGAAAACTTAAGAAGATAAGCCTTTATTTGTCCTTAAGTGTGAAATTGACATCTTTACAGCAGCAAGAACAACATAACAAATAAGTAAAAAAGAAAATAGAAATTATAAAACCAAAAATACACCATTATGATACAAATGCATGATTACAAGTTCATTATTAAATGAACAAAAAACGACAAGAGGAAGTTAGAAAAAAAGAGCTCAGGCTGAAGGAAGAGCAGGTGCTGCTATAACAGGGCGTCACTTCCTCATCTCCCACCATGACATCATTATATACTGTTGTTTAAAACTGACATCCTCTGACCCTGGGTGTAGGTCAGAGGTCAGAGGAGGTCACACCCTGTACTCTTTGTTAAAGCCCTATGAGGCAAATTGCAATTTGTGAATATGGGCTATACAAATAAAATTTGATTGATTGATTGATTGATTGATTGACTGACTATATGCATAAGACAACGAGGGACGACAAGTCAAGTTCATCCAAACAGGCTTGTTGAAAATGACCAAGTGTGACTTCTTTGAATAGTTAAAATATGATGCCTGGCTGACCTCAAATAGGATGTGTGGTTTTGCTGCCCCCTGTTGAGTCGGAGATGTGATGATTTTTCAGGGGCTAGAAAATTGGCCCCAAACAGCTACTATCTTTGTACCACAGTTTGAAGCATGGGGCATGCGCACAAAGATTTCTGTGCTGTGGAAATACATTACCAATGCAGATATAACACTTACATGTGGGAAATGGTGGGCACCGGCAGTTTGCAACAACATGTTTTAAAAATCCAGTAATCCATGTTTTCGATCATTACATTTTAATCAGTGGCTCTGCCTCCAAGATTGGACAATGCACACAAATTGCAGCAAAAAGATTTATCTAAAAATCACCATAACATTGACCAGTGGCTCCACCGTCTGGACAATAACCAAAAGGTATCAGTAACAATTACTGTGTCAAAACAAAAAGATGAAGGATACGTTCACACTGATTCCTGTGTCCAAAAAGTCCTCGTCCACTGTCAGCTTAGTTGTAGCAAAAAGGGAACTTATGAGACTGTCTCTAAAAAAGTTAAGCAGGTAATGCAAGTCTGCATTTCTGTAAATCACTTTCCATTCATATTAAACTAAAATTCTATTATGTGATCTCCATGTTAATTAATCTCAAACAGTCTAAAATGATCACCTTGCTTTTTCGTGGATCCGCATGAGAATGGCTTCTAATGGCTTCTAATGGCTTCTTTAAAAAAAAAAACGGATTATAGTTGGGGCCAGATTAGGCTCCCTGAGATTTGGCACCAACACAAACCATGAAAACAAACTGTTCCTTGCATCCATGTGTGTAAAGTAGTGATTTATTAAGTGCTTGGTTGCACAGCACCAGTGAGAGCCACACAAACCACAGCCAGAGTCATAAATCTTTTTTTCAGCAGCAGTGATTTTGTATTTCATATATTTAAGGCGAGTCATTTAACAAAAAAAAAAAAACCAAAAAAAAACCCAACATTATTTCTTTGACCTTTCTGCACAGTTCCCAGCACTTGGAAAAACAGAGGTGGAGTCCAAGAAAAATTAGGTACTGAGTTAAATTTTAGCGTTAACTTAATACCTTCTCTATGCATTTGGGGGAAAAGTTGGTTTTAATGTTTTACTCTTTCTGTGTGACAGTTGGTGGACTCGTCGCTGTTATGTCAGCCTGAATGAGGAGGCAGAGGCCTAATTTATTTCTTCTTTCATAGCAAATACCTGAGAGTCAGAGTTGGAGTTTGTGTGTGGTGGGTGAGTGGATGTCTCTGAATGATGCGATTAGTGTTTAGGGGTCTGGAGAGTTTTAGCAGTCATGGATTTGCTGGCTGGACTGACAGCTCTTGGCTCTGGGTTCCCTGCTCTAAAGATAGACAGGGGTGTTGGCTGCTCTGTGGTCCACGTCCAGAAACATTTGAGAAAACGGCCTCCCTCATCACCGTTGGCTCAGCCAGTCATAAACGAAGGCTAAGACAAATAATGCATATTTTTACAAAATGTAAACTTCCTCCCATATTATTACCATATTTCACTGGGATGACATGTGGTTTTGAGTTTGTTCTTGTTTTTGTACATGACTATCTTTTTGGCCTCTGGATTTTTCCAGTGTGCCTGAGCTCTGGGGCCAGATTAGGGCTGGATGGAGTCATATGGAGTCATAGAAAGGCGCTGTACAAATGCAGCCTTTTAACAGCATTGATGTGCCTGCAGGATATTAAACTGTCTGTTAACTGTCTCACTACCTCTGGCTTCAATTCCTGACATTTATTAGACAAAAGGTGGTTTGATTTATGTGACTATTTACACATTTCACATAAAATTCACTATTAATCCCCTGTATACTTTCATGCGTTTACCCATTTTTTAAAATTTTTTTATTTTGTCTTACCTGGACAGTATTACCTTACCTGGCATCTATTCCAACCAGTCACGTAGAAATCAAACATGTAAATCATAAAATATACATCACTTGGGCATGGCAGCACTGCCCACAGGATCTCTTTATTGGCCAAGCTAGTGTCCATGAAAACTCCTAACTACTGTAATGTGCTTTCTGACCAGCCGTGTAATTACTCTACCTGTCACCACACAAATCACAG
This sequence comes from Trinectes maculatus, assembly GCA_016785345.1. Lineage (NCBI taxonomy): Eukaryota > Metazoa > Chordata > Actinopteri > Pleuronectiformes > Achiridae > Trinectes > Trinectes maculatus. Next base: position 202,313 of record JAFBJQ010000114.1, read on the forward strand.
CACACCCGTCATCTGCTGACTTCAATTAGCTGTTCCCCTCCAATCCCCACCCGACTGCCTTCAAACCACAAAGGAGCTTTAAATCGGAGGAGCTACGGTGCAGATCACAGCTGACCTCTGTGTGCGCTCACCAATCTCCAAGGTGGAGGAGGTGAAGGCTTTGGCAACCATGAGCTTAGCTCTCCTCTCTCTCTCCACAAGATATGTACTGTAAAAAACACATCATGACAATTCTAGTCCAGGACCCAATACTAAAAATGAACTGCCCATAGGAAAATTGTTTGTACGGCGTTGTAGCCTGTGGCATTCATTACAAGCTGTGCATATTTTTCGTCAGCACAGCTCCTTCCCTGTCACTTCTGTGTAGCGTGTAAATAAACTTGTGAAAGCTTAAGGCTTGTTTAAGTTGAGTAATCCATCACTGCAAACAGCTTGTCAGCTTTCACCTTTGTCAAAGTCACATTGTTGATGGCTGTTGAAAAAGTCTGCACTGCAGTGCAGTGGTAACAATTCTGATGCTGGAATCAGCTTTAATGTGGGCCACACATGTTGTAGTATTTTGAATGATTGGCTGTATACATACTGTAGTCCGTCTAACATATTCTAACATTGTATTTATTATATTATATGTCATACTTAAGACTTTAACTTCACCTGCTTACTGCATTATACACCTGCATTATAGATCGTACAGGTATTGTACATTTAGGGGGAGACAGGCGGCAGCCCACTGCTCACACGTGTGTGTGTGATGGGTTAAAAAGCAGAGAGCATGTTTTGTTGTAAAGTGTGCTGTATAAGTGTACTGTGACAATGAGAAATAAAAGCTTTCTTCTTCTTTCTTCTCTATATTGCCTGTATTAATACATACACTTACAATCGATGGATGAGCGATAGAAAATGAATGAAAATGAATGAATATTTAGATGAGCAGAAGAAGAAGAAGAAGAAGAAGAAGTGTGAAGTGCGAAGAAGTGTGTGTAAGTGTATATTGCAGCTATACTTTGTCCGATTTTCATTTTAATCAGATTATCATTCTCAGAAAATCCATGGAATGCGCTTGAATATACTAAAATGAACTGACAGTCACAAAGTGTTGGTCACAGCAACAGTATTTTAACTGATTCATTAATAATTAATTTATCAATTCAGGAATACATGTAAGCAATTAATCTAATATGTACTTGTTTACTGTCTAACAGAGTTAATCAATCAAGTTTCAATCAAGTTTTATTTGTATAGCCCATATTCACAAATTGCAATTTGCCTCATAGGGCTTTAACAAAGAGTAGATTAGTTAATGGCAGAGAGATGGCAGGAAATGGAGAGAGTGGAGGAGAGATAGGAAGCGATGCAAGTCCTCTTTTATTGGACTGAGGCTCAAACCGTTATGTTGCGGTAAAAAAAAAACCAAACCCCAAACCTGATGAAAAAGGCTTTACATCATTAGGCAGACCTATACCATTAGTGGGTTCTGGTGAGTGGAGGACTGGCTGGTTGGACTCTCAGGTTTATGCTATGCTGAGGACTGGTGGCATCTGTAAATGTGCATACCCTGCTAACCTGGGGTGGAACGTTCACCCCAAGTTCAATCCCAGCCTCGAGGGATATCTGGGTTTAACTGCTGCTGGCCTCTGTCACTGATACTATCCAGAAACCCTTTACCACAGCACTACCTGAAACCTCCAGGAGGCAGCATATTTGTGACAGCCTGCAATGTCAAACCCATCCTCCCCCCTTTTCCCCTTTTTTTTAATACCCCAGTGTCCCCCTTGTCCTCCTCCACCCTGTCTCCTAGTTGCTGAGAGCAAGGAGTAAATAAAACAATGTGTGGATTAATGATCAAGTGATTTGAAGTCTGTGTTCTTCCAAAGGCCAGAGCAAACCATTCTTTATTTACTCAGAGGATAAATCTAAATTATGGCCTGTATCAACAATCGAACTGTGATACTTGGGATGGGGGGTGAGGAGGGGGTAAATGATGGATCATCAGTGGAAAGTAGTAGGTAATGGACTACACAATGTCCCTTCTGTCTAGTTATCTGATAATGCGTGTATGTTCACACACAAGACCAACTGATTCATTTACATTTGATACAACCTCAGAAATAATGAAATCCACCGTGGGACTTTTTCAGTTTTTCATTTTGATTATGTGGTTTTGGGTGGGGCACAGAAGAACTTTGGTCAAGTTTGACAAACCAAAGTGTAGAAAGTGTAGAACTGGTCGATGATAACACTGACCAAATGGGTCTTGACCCATCAAACTTCCTTTACCTCATTTATTTAAGGTCAAAAGTAAGTCTTGAGTCATGTTGATGAAGTCCCAAGTCAATTTGTGTGTTAATTTGTGTATATTAAGTATAGCTACTGTCAGGCAAATGAATACCGCACGCTTTATAATAATAAAACAAAGCATTTTAAAATATTCTTTTAATCTGATTTCGTCAGGTCGCTTAAAGTTCAACTGACACGTCACGGGTATGTACAATTCTGTCTTAAAGCAACACGAAGTAGGATTTGCTCACGGGGTCCCCCTACAGTCGAAAAAACGGCACCGCCTACTGGAACTGTCGTAAAATCTGTATGTCGTGCATTTGTTGATACAGCAACCATACCATATGTTAAACTGCTGTTCAGTTTGCTGACCAGTCTGTTCAGGTAGACTCAGGTGTACAACAGGATTTCAGGACTGGAAACAGCTTTAAGAGTAGAATGTATACATTCACACTTAAAGATGCACCTGCAAACACACCACTCCTGAGTACCTATCTATATATTTGTATAGTGTTTCCTGGTGTTATCTGTGTACTCTTTGTTGTTGTTTTGATGATCCGTTTTATCTCTTTTCTCTTCTGTTTATGTCGAACTGTTCATGAAGGGATGTTCTTTGTCATGCTTTTTGAAAAAAAAAAATGGATAGAAATATATTCTGAGTTGTCTCCCATCCAGTTAATCCATGCTGTGTCTATACGTATGTGTGTGAGACACTTCGATTTAATGTTCACATACAGAGAGAAAAGCTCGTACTTGTTGATTCTTTGTATTTAGTGTTGTGGGTGGAGCTCTGTGTTTCATATCTTTCAACATATATGTCCTATACTGCTTCGCTGGAGTTGCTGCTTCACCCGGAGACAGCTGGATCTGGTTATGCCTGACATGCTGGGAGGAGATCCTAATTAACTGTTGCAGTAGATTTGCTTGTCAGACTGCCAACTCCTGGATTAAATGGCAAGTGGGACTGTTGTACGCGGCTGAGGAGACCGGATGCTGTGTACGTGAAATGAGATTTGGAGACGATACATGGGTTAAACTAAAAATTTGTAGAATTCAGTATATGCACACATGCTGCTTCTGCCCTCTTGTGGTATAAAGCTTTAGTACAACAAGCTGACCACCTGCAGTTATTCTCCTCTCCCTCTCTTTGTGCACTGTGCACCATACATATTGTGTGTATTTTCTTTGATTGTGACTAAGTTATTTGTTTTAACATTCAATAAAATATATTTAAGAATATGCAACATGTGAATACAATATCATTATGGCAATATTATGACAATATTTTTAACATCAATAAAGTCAAAAGAATAATTCAAATGATTCAAATGAGTCAAGGTTGTCTTGACAACATGTATAGAAGAGATGGTAAGCTTAGGATCTTAGCTATTAATGTATCCAATAATGCAAAGGCCTTTGATAAAATTAATGAAATGACCAAAAAGAAAGAAAGAAAAACAAACAAACAAAAAAACATTTTATGTCCTGTTGCAAATGTGTGTTGCTGTTATGCTCTCTCTCTAACAGAGATCGCTCCCGAGTTTGTTCCTGTGTCTCTAGTTTCCTTTTTGTCTTCTTTTTTTCTCTCTCACTCTCTGTGTGTGTGTGTGTGTGTGTGTGTGTGTGTGTGTGTGTGTGAAAGAGAGAGATTAGTATTGTTACATTATAAAAATGTATTGCTGAATTAAGGTATGCAGCCTCATGTATGTATCTCACCTCTGATCAGTTATGTCGGCATTCATATAAAATGGTGTGATTATAACCACATACATACAGGGGACATGGCTGAAACCAATTTTGGATTTTATTATTAATGGATATTCTAGCAAGGGCTAGGATAAAACCTGTAGAAATTGTGGTGGGTGTTACAAGAAATAGATATTGAGATATGGACCAAAAAACAATGGTTCCATGGTAGACACAAGAACACACTAATGATATTCAGAAAAGTGTCATGTCTTGTTTCTGTGTTGGTATCATTTCCGGTTTTATTTTGAAACCCTACCCTCCTCACGTTAGGTCGCTTCCCACTTCCCTTCAGGTGTTTCCCATTGTCCTGATTGTCATTTTTGTTTGTCAGTTTGTTAAATAGTCTGTGTTTCCCTTTGTCTTGTGCCAGTGTGTCTTTGTCTGTTGACCGATATCACGAGCATTTTGATTCCAAGCCATAGTCTTTGTCATCGCAGTTTGTAAGTCGATATTTCTCTTTAAGAGTATTTTTTGTTTTGTAATTTTGATAGTTTTGTTACCTTACCATAGCCATTGTTTTGTATTTGTCAGATTGTTTTTCCTCCCTTATGGAGTGTTTTCAGTTAGAGTGATTTTGGTTGTACTTTGTATCTTAGATAGGTTTTCTACCTTTTATGAGCATTTTTGTAGATTTTGAGTTGTTACTTTGATAGTCGCTTTAGAATATAGAAAGTTAGTTTGTCAAGTTTCATAGCCTTGTTTTTTCACTCTGGAAAAGAGATCTTTGAAAAAATAAAAGACTGTGAATCAAGTCTCTGCTCCTGGGTCCTCTCTTTATATCGGCCTGACAAAAAGTCAGGTTAGTAAAGTGTGGTAGCAACGTTCTTCAGTGTTTAAAAATCATAGGACATAGGAGTCAAATTCCTGAAATTTGTTGATTTATTGCATCTACTGAAATTTGCATCTATCTACTCCATCGCATTTATGAACCAGAAAAATTACCATCTCATCAATGTGCAGCTGTCGCACTCTGCTCAATGCTGTGAGAAATGGGAGCCATTAGGGTCCTGTGGATTGTTGCTTAGCATCTTTTAAATCTTTGGGATGGCAGATTGTAAGTGGCCCATGTCATCTAGATATTTCTGTCTTCACTTTCACATTAATGTTTTGTTTTACTTTTAATATGATAAGCTATTCAGCAGTTGTATTCTCTATATAGGGAAATGGGAGCATGGTAGCATGTTTGAATGATGCAGACTCATTAAAATATATTAGATTAAACACACTGCCAAGGAATGTTACAAACTGCTTGTTCTCGAGATCCTGACTGCTGTTGATGTTTTCAAACTATTGGTTTGGTGTGGAGGTCCAAATTTCACTTTGTGCAGTAACATACAACTAGAACATAGTCAACAGGTCTTTCAAACAGAAATTGCTCTTCCCACTGTTAATATTTCGCTCATAATCAGTTTTATTTTTATAACTAATACTAAGAAACTTCAGACTGCATGGCAACAAGACTAGTTACAGTATCATGCATCTTATTTGACGTCTGGATTGATGGATTTTAGAAACCAATATAACAGCACCCTCTCTGTCCAACATTGTGTCGTCCTAAATGAGCCTGCAAAAGCCAGACACGATCCTGTTTCATAAAAGTCACTTAAAAGGCAAATGGTAAATATATGCAGCAGGCCTGTATTTAGAGCTGAATGACAGGATAACAGGGAGGCAGGGGGAGCTGGGGGAGGTTTCTACAAACGGCTAGAAGTTGTGATTACAGTCATTTTCACTGACCCCAGAAAGACTGCAGTGTTGGCAGCTGTTCCCCTGTCTAATCTCCAACTGCTAAGTGAGTAATTGAAAGTGAGAGCTTATTTGTTTTTGTAATGAGTTGACAGCATATTTCCACTCATTGCCCCAAAGGTTCGCCTAATCAACATGGTCACGCTGTTCTAGTGTTGGTGACAGCACTCACCAGGATGACTGTGACAAAACAAAATGTCAAACAGTGGACAGATGTGTGTGTGTATACGTGTGTGTGTACATGTGTGTACATGTGGGGGGGGAGGGTTCAGCTGCCCCCCCCTTTGCAGCAACATCGCTCATTCATTCTGCAGCCTTGAACAAGAGGCCAGGGTTGCTCACTTCTCTCAGATGCCCTCTTGTCCTCGCTGCATGATAGCTGATTTGTGGATCTACCATGTGTGTAAATGTAACCTTTATATATCAAACCCAGTAAGATTTTTAGCTATGCACATCACTCACTTTATTGGCAGCACCAGTAGTAGTTATTAGTCTACTTAATATCATCATTATTATCATTAGAAAATGTTATTTTCAAGAAGTTGGGTATTCTTTTTGCCCCTTTCGCATTGACATGAAATGCTATTTGAGACTTAAGATTTGATTTTAAGTTTAGAATTAGGTTTATTGTGGGGTCGGGTTAAGGATTAGGCTGATGCAAATGTTTTTTCGATGCGCTAAAGCTAGGGCTTGCTTTACATAAGATAAAATTTGATTGAATGTGATACATCTATGTTGTCACAATTATAGAAAGATACGACTGTGTGTAGTTTGAAAAAAAATCTTCCCACCACAACAACAAAAGTGACAGGAGAGTTGTGTGCTCAGACTACTTGTGCTGTGCGACGACAGTCTCTGATGGATTGTTGGATGAATAATGGTAAACAACAAATAAGTTAAAAAATCCCAAAGATGTGTTCAATCGATGATCCTGTCACTTAAACTGTCTCCCAGACTGAAGGGGCTACGTGGGAACTTAGACTTCATTTCGGAGACTATCTGTGCACTTCTTGAGAATTGTATCCTTACCAAGGGACAGACAGGAACACGAGAGCTGAGTATGAACTGCTCACAGATATTTTCTATTTTAAATGCCAAACATTTTGCACAGACCTGAAAAAGGTCTGTTTTGACAGTCCTCCTCTCCCACTTTAACCACAATGCAGTTTCTAAAACAGGACACCAGTGAACCCACAGTAACCTGCTAGCGAGCTTAGAGCCAGTCAGGACCAGCCATGGGCCTCACATGCTAGAGGCAAGTACGAAGGTATAGAGTGTATAGTGTTGTGTCATAAACAGTGGAGACCATCCCAGACATGGAGTGCATCGAATCAATACAGTCACAGTCTTTTCACTCTGTGTGTCCTTGCTGTTCATCTGGAGAAAAGACAAGCGTTTTAGAGCCGCTCTGACACTGGTATATGCAGCAACGATGCATTAATCCACACGTGACCTTATGTAATATAATCAAAAAGTAAAAGCTGTGTTTTACAGGACCAATCAAAGCCAATCAGTGTGAGCCCACTGTGTGATGGGAAGACAGAGAAGGGAGGTCTCGGAGGTGGCTGAGGCGAGTGTGTTACCCATCTGTCTCCTAGGCTGGCTTTCTGTCTGGTATGTGGTGTTTGGACAAAGCAGAATGGTTTGCATTTGACTCTAAAATATGCAAACCATCCTCTTGATAATATTCTTTAAACCTGTCCAATCACCATGATGGCAGACACTGTAAATATGACACAGCTTTAAGAAAAGACACAAAGCATATTGTGAATCAGGGGTGTCAAACTCAAATACAGACCGGGCCAAAATTTAAAACTGAACAAAGCCGTGGGCCAAGGTTGAACAAATTAACCTTTTAATAGGGATCCAAACAAGTTTTGCATTGAATATTGAACAAGCAAGGCTTATATAACTTAATAGTGCAAAATCAACTTTCAAAAAACAAACGAAAAAACATCAATGGTATATCAAATTAAATTTAAATAAAAAATTTAATGCCTCTTTTCTATTTGCAACCTTCTGAGGTAAATATCAAAATAAACTTTTTCCACAGGCTAATAATACATTTGAAAACAAAATAACAATGAATGAATCAACCATTCAGGCCTTTTTACTGCTCCGTTTGCGACACATCTAATCTGATGTGCCCAAGCCAGATACCTGGCATCTTTTCTTGGACACTAGTTCATTAATGTCGGGGTTCAGGCTTTGAGCTGAGGCAACCTTCATTATCGAACGAAGGTGTTCATCAGTCAGACGTATCCTGTGAGACGTTTTCGTCATCTTCATTGAGGAGAACAGTTTCTCACATAGATAAGTGCTGCCGAACATGGAGAGCAATTGAGCAGCTTGGGTGCGGAGCTGAGGCATTGTGTCAGGGATGAATTGTGGAAACTGTGCGGCGCCAACAGCATCATACTTTGACTTCAGCGTGTCATCACGATTTGAATTGTTTAATTATTGATTGGGTTGTTTGCTTTTGTTTAACTTGTTCTTTTTGTTTTAGGGAGCTTCTGTTGAGTTCTGTTGATCTGCAGTGCCGCCTGGGTGTCCTCCAGTGGGAGGCTAGGCACCGTGGTGAAGGCCTCACCTCTATTGCATGCAAGTAGGCACTGGGGTACCTCTTTAGTGCATGTTTTGTTGTTTTTGTTTTTGTGCTGTTGTATCCCAGGCTAGGAGAGGGGGGAGAGCACTTTTCATGTAGTCTGTCTTCCACTGAGGCCCCAGCCCACTGACCTTAGTTTACTTTTAATACTCATTAGAGTTTAATATGGTTTCAGCCGGCCTTTTAGATTCGTTTGGTTAAATAAAATTATTCTTTCCTATAATCACATTGTGTTTATTTTTTTCTTTGTTTCTCAGCAGCTCCTGATGTGTTTAGTAGTTTGAATAAAAGTATATGGTTTACCTACATTCTCTGCCTCCTCAGTTACGAGCCTGTGTCCTTTTTAAATAGGTGTATTTGTTCATCCTGTATTGGCTTATTCTCGCTTGGTTTTCTTTAATATTTCCTGGGGTGCAAGTCCCCAGGTGGCGTTGTTGGTCCCATCTTTTTAAAAAATACCCTTCTCGCCCCCTTACTTAATAGGGAACGAGTCCGCCCCTCGCCACACTTGGCGTTGTTGGCAGGATCCCAGGGGGTAGTATGAAAATGGTGGCAGCCACAGGTCCCCAGTTCTTGACAGATCAGGTTTTGTTTGAGCCCCTTAGCAGTGGCCTGCCTGCTGGGCTGTTAGCATCTCCGGCTCTGGTTCGTCTGAGTAAGAGCACTGTGTATATTCCCATTGTCAATGTGGGGACCCAGGATGTTGTACTGTATCCCCGTACAGTCTTAGGTACTGTAAGTGAGGCTTACCTTGTCAGCACACCTGACAATCTTGTGGAGGGAGGGGTGACAGTTACTGCCTCTTCACAGGCTACAGGTTTAGTGCAGGATAAGATCACTGCAGTTGATTTAGCAGCACTCACTCAAAAGGAGCAGTGCGAAGTCAGGGAGCTACTGCAGAAATACAGTGGTGTCTTTTCAGCCTGTGAAGGAGCTTTAGGTTGTACTAACCTTATTTCTCATGATATTCCATTATTAGATGACGTTCCAGTGCGCCAGCGCTATCGCCGTATTCCACCTTCAGAGTATGAGGCAGCTAAGGCCCACATTCGGCAGCTCCTGGATGCACAGGTCATCAGAGAAAGTAGTAGCCCCTTTGCCTCTCCCATTGTCCTTATGAGAAAGAAAGATGGCAGCCTACGGTTGTGTGTAGACTACCGGCTTTTGAACAGTAAGACTCGCAAGGATGCATTTCCCTTACCACGTATTGAAGAATCTCTTGATGCTTTATCAGGGGCCCACTGGTTCTCCACTTTGGATCTGGCTGCTGGGTACCATCAAGTGCCGGTCACGGAAGAGGATAAGGCAAAGACAGCATTCTGCACCCCTTTTGGGTTGTTCGAGTGGAATCGGATGCCTTTTGGTTTATGTAACGCCCCCAGCACATTCCAAAGGTTGATGGAAAGAATCTTTGGGGACCAGCATGGCCAGTCACTGCTGTTGTACCTGGATGATGTTGTCGTCTTTGCTGCTACCGTCACAGAGCATATTCAACGCCTAGATGCTGTGCGGGGTCGCCTGCAACATGAAGGACTCAAAGTCAAGCTGGAGAAGTGTTCGTTCTTTAAGCCAGAGGTGAGCTACCTGGGTCACGTCATTTCCAGAGGTGGGGTAGCTACTGATCCAAACAAAATTGAGGCTGTTGCACAGTGGCCAAGGCCTAACCAGGTGTCAGAGTTGCGCTCCCGGAAAAACTTCAGTTATGTAACTGGCTAAGGTTAAGTGCTGCTAATGGCCTAGAAATACCATATGTGGGCTATTTAGAATTGAATGTGCAGCTTTGTGACAAAACTATTACAAGGCGTGGAGTATTGGTTGTTAGAGACACTCCACATAGTGTACCCCCCGTCCCTGGTGTACTAGGGATGAACATCATCAAAGAATGTTACTGGGAGTTGTTTGTTCAACATGGACCTGCTCTTTTTAATTCGCCATCTGTGTTACAGGCTCCCACGTCTATCCAGCAGGCCCTTCAGCACTGTCATCAGGCCCAAAGTCAAGCGCCTTCTGAATGTTTGGGTCGCGTAAAGGTAAAAGGGGGGAGGGTTTGCAGGATCCCAGGGGGTAGTATGAAAATGGTGGCAGCCAAAGGTCCCCAGTTCTTGACAGATCAGGTTTTGTTTGAGCCCCTTAGCAGTGGCCTGCCTGCTGGGCTGTTAGCATCTCCGGCTCTGGTTCGTCTGAGTAAGAGCACTGTGTATATTCCCATTGTCAATGTGGGGACCCAGGATGTTGTACTGTATCCCCGTACAGTCTTAGGTACTGTAAGTGAGGCTTACCTTGTCAGCACACCTGACAATCTTGTGGAGGGAGGGGTGACAGTTACTGCCTCTTCACAGGCTACAGGTTTAGTGCAGGATAAGATCACTGCAGTTGATTTAGCAGCACTCACTCAAAAGGAGCAGTGCGACTTCCGGTATGGCGGTGAGCTGAGTGGACGTGTGTTGCACTGCTCCGCTACCCTGTTGGCTAAATCCTTCTTAAATATTGTACTCGTGCTAGTGAAATACCCCCATTTCGATAAATAAGTTAAGGGCAATGCCGGCGACACAGAAAAAAGTCGGCCAGGGGCGAAACCAAACTCTTCAATCCAAATTGTCGGAGTTTACGACGTCGAGCACTAGCAAAGTGTCAGCTAACTTCAACACCATGGAATCTGCCGAGGCTGATGCTAGCCCGATCCCGAAGGATAAACCATCGGATAGAAGCGACGACAAGACGGCGGGAGAGTCCGGTCCCTTGTCGACTGCCATTCTGACCGCTATCAACGATATGAAAACTGAGTTTTCTACCAGGTTTGATGGCATATTGTCCGCGATTGAAAGTGTCAGGAAAGACATCACTGACTGTGCAGAGCGTGTCACGGAGGCAGAAACAAGGATTTCAACAACTGAGGATAATGTTGCCTCGCTCCAAACAAAAGTACAAGTCCTAGAAAACAAAAATAAGGACTTGGAGGGGAAACTACTTGACCTGGAGACGAGATCAAGGCGCTCCAATTTGAGGCTTGTCAATTTACCAGAGGAAGCGGAGGGTGAAGACGCGTGTGCCTTTTTGGAGAATTGGCTGCCAGACGCACTGGAGCTCCCGCTGGGGCACACGAAGCTGACGGTGGAGAGGGCTCACAGAATCGGGCCAAGGGCACACAACAATCCTTCACCCTGAACGATGATAATGAAGTTTTTGAACTTTAGGGATTAAGAACTGGTGACGAGAGCAGCCAGATCAAAAAGAGAAGTGCGCTACAAGAACCAGACCGTGAGGTTTTACCAGGATGTGGCGGCAGGTGTGCACAAGAAGCAAAAGGAATTTGACGAGGTGAGACGGCAGCTCCGTGCAATGGGACTCCATTATGGCATCATCCCCCCTGCCCGACTGCTGGTGACTTACAAGGAACGATCTTACATCTTTAACAACCACTTCGAAGCGGAGGACTTCGTCAAACGGATCAAGTCAGAAGAGGGACTGGGCTGATCTATTAGGAAACGATCTGAGTAGCGGTTTACAAAGTAGAAGGTAACTGCTGATGGTAAAATCATAAGGCACAAGTCTGCACCGAGCGTGCACAGAGCGCAATGTTAAATATACACTGTGGTTATATGATGTTTATTACAGTACGCTCAAGGATCATACTCAGAGCTTATAATAACGGTTAATGCTATAGCCCTTTGGGTATCCCTTTTTTCTTTTCCTTATCTCTTTATAAGCAATAATTAAGAGGCAGAACGTATATCTGGCAACTGTCACCTTGTTAATTTTAGCCAATTGGGGTTATATTAACCCGTTCATTCATTTCGGTTCGGATTTTCTTAGAACAACATAGTAAGTTCAGAGAGTGAAATTTGATTTAACACATAATAAATGGAGGGGGTATATGAAAGAAAAGGTTTAATGTTTTATGGTAGCGGAGGAGTGTAAGGTTAGTGTAATACAATTTGTTGTTTGTTTGTTAGGCTATATGGAAGTTAAAGAATTCAGGGGGAAGATATTCAGGCTAAGTGTCCTGGATATGGGCGAGGGTTTGGGTCAAGGGTTCGTTAATAGTATTATTTGTGCTTGTCTTTTGGTTTTGTTTTTTTCTTTTCACAAACCTCTTAAAATGTTTGGGGAGTATTACTATACAAAATACACAAATGTCTAGTGAGATAAAAATTAAAATCACATCGTGGAACTGCAGGGGGTTAGGAAAACTTAAGAAAGTCAAACAGGTCATGAACAGAATAAAATCAATGCAGTCTAATATTGTGCTTCTTCAGGAAACACACCGGCTGTACAATGATGATCTGAAAATTAGGAGGAGGTGGAGGGGCAAGGTCTTTTCTGCATCGTTTAACTCTCAAGCTAGAGGTGTCACTACTCTGGTGCATGAGTCAATACCATTTCATGTAAATAAGGTTATTAAAGACAAATTGGGCCGATACCTTATTATGCAAGGTAATTTACTAAACGAGCAAATTATCTTGGTGAACATCTATGCACCAAATACTGATGACCCTATTTTTTTTCAAAATTTATTCCTGATTTTGTCTACTCTTCGGGGTAAATGCGTGGTGGCGGGCGATTTTAACTGTGCGTTAGATCCGGCAAAGGATAGGAGCTCTGGAGCTATAGAGTCTCACACTCGCAGTAGGGCAGTTATACAACATTTCATGAAAGAATTGAATCTAATAGATATCTGGAGGGAAGAAAATCCTGACGACTTAAGGCCTTTAAAGCTTTTATTAGAGGTCAGATAATTGGCATCACAAGTTCTAAAGCAAAATTGACTTTCCAAAAGACAAAAAACTTAGAGATGGAAATAAAGGAGATAGAAAATGAGTATTATCAAACAAGGTCAGTAGAAGCTCATCAAAAATTATTGCTGCTTAGAGCACAATACAATGAATTATCTGCATCAAAAGCGGTGGCCAGTCTGTTGCGACTTAAGCAGTCCTTCTATGATCAGGGGGAAAAACCTGGGAAAGTTCTCGCAAGGCGTCTCAAACAGCTACAGAGTGAAAGAGCTATCACCACACTGCAGAGTGATCAAGGAGAAACCATTGTAGATCCAACAGAAATAAATGAATCCTTTAGGATATTTTATGAGGGTCTTTATAGTTCAGAAATAATGAATGAAAATTCAGAACTGCAGGGGTTTTTGGACAGTATAAATATACCCAAAATATCAGAAAACTTTAGAACCACTTTGGATAAAGATATTACACTGGAGGAATTATCTGCTGCAATCGATAGTATTAAAGCAGGGAAAACTCCCGG